>JBBPBX010000156.1:23898-57623 GCA_038048925.1 Garcialebias charrua | reverse complement strand
GCGGCCCGCCTCCCTAAATGGCCTTACTGTTTCTTTATGGGCTTTGACATATTTCATTAGGCGGATGGTCTTAAAAGGCTCGCCTGGCTTCTTTAATCTGGCTAAAACCTTTTCTTTTTCTCCTCCTGCTCTGAGGTGCGCTCTCCCCCTCTTTCTCATTTATTTCTTCCCTCCGTCACGTTTTTCCCCCCACTCCCTTCCTTTTTCTGTCGTGCCTCTCCATTTTATGTAGAATGTTTTTTTTCTCTTTTGTTTTTTTGCGGAAACGTTTTCCTCGCGGCTTCTCTTCATCTCTTGTCGCCAGCTCGTCCCCCATTTTTAGCATCCTCCCAAAACACCATTCTCCCTTTCTGCCGTTTTATCCTCCCCTCTGTTCTACATCCAATTCTCTCTTTATTTTTGCTTTGGTTCTCCTCTTCTCAACAGACTGATCCTTTTTTTAGGATCCCTCTCCCCTTTCCCTCCCTTGCTCTGTTGCCGCTGGATGTGTTCCAGTCTTATGTGATTATGGTGAACATGCTCCTGTCTTGGAGTTTCCTCCTTCCAACTGATTTTGGAAACTCTGAGTGTGTGTGTGAACACCCTGCAGACAGCCAGAGGAGTAATGAACAAGATATTCCTTCATTCAGTCCTCCAGTTCACTCCCGTAGAGTCTCACATCTCCTCAGGCAGCAGGCTGCCCTCTTACAACACACCTGGGAGCTCATCCAGCACAAACTCCCACCCACTCATCCTCACACGAGATATCCACACTCACACGGTGTGTGTAGTCACAGGAGGAGATGAGCCTAATGCTGGTTTGGCTGCATTTCTGTATTTTTTCTGGTCTTTAGCTTCATTGAATGTTTTCGCCCGATCATTTATAGACGGCGACGATTGTCTTTGGAGTTCATCGTCTTGTTGGCTAAATGCTCATCAGGAAGTGTGGCATTAGTCCTTAGTCTTTATGAAGGCCTCGTTCACAATTTCCTTCATTTTTTTTCAAAGACATTCACTCCACGTCTTGTGTCTAGGCCTGTCGCGATAAGCAATTATTATTATTATTAATCGCATGATAAATTAAAGTTATCTACCTAATTTTCATTTATCGGCTCAACTCCGGTGCTCTTCACTGACTATTCCCTTTCTCTTTTCTCTGTAAAATCTGTTTTGATTGTCCAAAATCGTGTTTTTTTTGGATTGTTAAAGGGGACCAAATGTAGGATATATAATTTTTTGTGGTTTATCTGTGGGCTATCCAGACCATTTTCAGTCAATTTTATACACAAAATAATGCTTAGATTAAAAAATATCCCCTTTCTAATTCTGCCAAATTTCACTTCCGTTCTAAACGACCGGTTTATGAATAATGAGGTCTGAAAGCCACGCCCTACAAAGACCTATTTACATTAACTACGCCCTCTGCAACAGCCAGTATCTCTAATATGTTGTTATTTTAAAATTAGCTCTTTTTTATTACTCATTTGACTTACTGTTAGTGCTAGTAGCTTAAGATAACTTACCAAAAGCCCTCTGCGTGCGCCGCCATTTGCAGCTCCTTTTTTTAGCATTAGCTCCGAGGCTAATGATAGCTTTTCCTCTCCGAGCGGGCGGTGTGCTCCGCTCGTTGCATGCGGCGCTTGTTGGAGCGTGCTTCAGTCCACACACAAAGTTCACAGAATGTCTCCAGTTAATTTATCCGCATGAGGCAACTTTTGACCGGACCCCCGGACGTCAAAAGTCAGTAGTCCCAACAACTCCCGCACGCAGATGGTGTCTTCGCCGGCGGTCTGCAAAACAAAAGGCTTAAAAAAAAAAAAAAAGGAAATCCGCGACCGTGACGCGAACCTGTGTCCTTCGGATGACGAGTCCGGTTCATTACCTCTGGGCCAACCATGCAGTTGTGCAAAAACAGACTTTCGTCGTATAAGAAATAATCACAACCACCTACATTTAGAACGCTGAAGTTTTGATTAGATTTTGATGAAGTGAAAGGTATTCTTAAAATAAATAAGTTGCTAATCTGAAAATATATCGATCAGTGGTGCTTGATGGCTCTTTTTTATTACTCATTACGCGAAGAGAGTGTGTGTGTGCACAGTTTTCTGCCGGCTTCGCGTTGGGAGCGATATTACACTAAAAATTGAACTAAAACGTAAAAATAACAATTATAAAGTATTATTATGTCGATGTATATATCTAGTCTCACCCCGATTTCTCCGAAACAAAAGGCTTTAAAAAAAAGGGGGGGAAAAAAAGATGCCGTTGACGGGACGCGATCTCCGCTCTCCTGCGTGGCGGTCAAGTGTCGTAACCGCTCAACCAAACTGACAGTTGTGCAACAGTAGTCCTTCATCATATAAGAAACAAGTCCAAACCGCTAGAGTGTGTGTGCACAGTTTTAACGAGACAGAGTTCATTCAAACAAGGTAATAAAACATTCTGGTTTTACTCGAGATGTGCTGCATGGCTGGAGCAGGGCAAACCCCTAGCCCCCCATGGGCTAAATAAATGAATAAATGACCGCCAGGTCAGCTCCTAAACCGCTAGGCAACCGTGACATCTTTTATACTCAAGTGGGTGGAGCATCACCAGGGGTTGCTAGGTGAGGGGCTGGACTCAGGTTTGAGGTGATTGGCTGCGGTTTGTGACATCACAAACCGCAGGAAGTGTGAAACGGAGCGTTTTTAATCACAGACAAATAAATCTACTTAGAGTAAATAAACCACTGGGTGCATTTTTTTGGCACAAGGACTGTTTTTTTATGAAGTAAATACCCAAAGTTTAGTAAAAAAACATTAAAAAGTGAATTTTGCATGTGTGGTCCCCTTTAAAAGAGCTAAGCTGAAAAGCTAAGCTATGAGCTAACCTAACAGGCCAACCTCTGGGGAAAAAAACGTCTGTCTTGTCGAAGCTCCAAAATTCACGGTTGAAATCCATGCCTTTGTGTAAAAAGATGTTTTTCTCTGCAAAAAAAACCCTGAGAACTTGTTTACTGATTTTTTTATAAAAAGCTTTGTGTGACAAATGCTATGCTAAAGAGCTCGAGCCACACAGAGCGTCCGCCATTTTGAAAATTGGAAAACGGGAACGAGAGACAGCCCATGTCATGTCAAGGGGCCTCCCTCCCATTTTTCTTAGAGACACACTGCTCGCTCCCTCACTATCAATCTTTTGGTTCACACTGTCTTATACTGCCATCCAGTGGTCAAAAAGGTACTGCACACAAACATTTACCAACATTTCTTCTTAAATTTTGCAATTACAGGTAGTCCTCGATTTACGACGGAGTTCCGTTCCTACGCTCTGTCGTAACCCGAATTTCGGCGTAAGTCGGAACATACGTACAAACTGCACCTTATGTACGTACAATACTGTATTTTACCAAGCACTTAGCCTATCCTAACACAGTACCCTACATAATTATCAAAAAACACATACATTTGGAGCCATAATGAAGGAAAAAAAGAGTTAATAATTTTTCATTCATTCAACCTTTATTTATACAGGCTAGCCTCGTTGAGTCACGGGGACTCATTTACAAGAGGGACCTGTCTCACTCACACCAAACAACCATCCACTCTCACACTCACACCTAGGGTCAATTTAGAGTCACCAATCAGCCTAACATGCATGTTTTTTGGTCTGTGGGAGGAAACCGGAGTACCCGGAGGAAACCCACGCATGCACGGGGAGAACATGCAAACTCCACCCAGAAAGGCCCCGGACCGGGATTTGAACCGGCAACCTTCTCGCTGAGAGGCAGCAGCTCTACCAGTTGTGCCACCGTGCTGCCTAATAATCTACTGGGAGCTGGTGAAGCCTTCCTCCGTCTGTTAGCATGTTAGCTCAGTGCTCCTCCAACATCTGAGGTTGCCTGTACTTTGCGCGGTCCAGAGTGTTTACAGTAAGGCCTGTTAGCATGTTAGCTCGGTGCTCCTCCGGTCCAAAGCCACTGCTCCGCTGTTTCTGCCGTCAAGCTCCGCTGTTTCTTCCGTCAAACCGGAAGTAAAACCGGAACTCGGCCTTTCAAAATAAATGTTTTCAAAATAATTTTATTTTTTTATTTTTTTTATTTTTAATGGAGATGCATGTCGTAACCGCGAAACGTCGTAACTCGAGGCCGTCGTAAGTTGAGGACTACCTGTACTAATTATTGTAAAATTTCAAACATTATTATCATTTATCGCAATCATTTCTGAGACAATTAATCACCCAACAGAATTTGTTATCGTGACAGGCCTACCGGTACTTGTGTCTTTGTTCTCAGGATTTTGTTGATTTCATGGTGGAATTAATTTCAGAGCAAGCTTTAAGTTAGTAGGATGGATGGGTGGTTGTGTAACTCGTCACAAGTTGTTAAACATGGCAGGTCCACTTCAGTATTTCTTCTTTAATCCATCATCTGCTGCTTGTCCTGGAGTCGATTAATGGGAGCAGTGGTTTAAGCGTGGAGGCCCTGACATCTCTTTCCACAGCCACCTCTTCCAGCTCTTGGAAAAAGGTCCTTATCAATACTGGGTTGCAAAGTCAAAATCTAAGATGGCCACCACTGTACATATTTGTTCCTGGCCGCCTCTATCATTCACAGAAACTAAACAAGGCCCTTAACCCATTCCATCTGCTCCACCAAGCACCCTACATGGCCGCTCTCTGCTCCACACAGAGGGCTGTGGTAGCTCTGTGGCTGTGTCAGGAAGAACGTCTGGCTTAAGAACAATCGCCAAGTCTGCTTGCAAGTTTGTTCGCTGTGGCGACCCCCTGTAGAAGGACGCAGCCGGGAAAAAAAAGTATAGTTTCCTCAACTTATTTGGGTTGCCATTAGGGTGGCCAAAACCACCATTGGCCACCCCGTGGCTCCGCCCCTTCTGGTAGATAAAATTACTCTCCAATCGCCAGGATCCGTCACTCTGCACTGCCTCAGACAAGAAAAAAATTACCTCAGTTCTCCACCACGTAACTCCTCCATTTGAATATCTTGCACCAAAAACATTTAGGTTTACTTCATTCACTGTTCAGTTCCTGTCCAGAAAAACACTCATCTCCAGAACTATAAACGTTCATTATTCAAATCTCATCGGCGATGGAGGACATCTTCATGCTGGTTGTTGTTGGATGCTTTGAGTTTAGGAACCAAATATCAGAATTAGACAAAAACTGTGCAGTTTGTGGAAAACAATTTGCTTTAGTTTAAATCCATCCATCCATCCATCCACCTACCTACCTACCTTAGCCGCTTCTTCCATTTCGGGTTGCAGGGGTTACTGGTGCCCATATCCAAAAATCACTGTGCGAGAGGCGAGGGACACCATGAACAGGTCTCCAGTCCATCACAGGGACACATATAGACAAAAGAAACAAACAACCATCCACTGTCTCTCTCTCTCACCTAGAGTCAATTTAGAGTTGCCAATCATTCTAACATGCATGTTTTTGGTCTGTGGGAGGAAACCGGAGTACCCGGAGAAAACCCTTGCATGTACGGAGAGAACATGCAAACTCCACCAAGTAAGATCCTGGGCCAGGATTTGAACCGCCGACCTTCTCTCTGAGAGGCAACAGCTCTGCCACCATGATGAATAATAGGAATTATGAAGAAATTATATTAAATGATTGTTGACCGTTTTACTCTTTATTTAAAAATACAACAAAATCAATTCAAAATGGAAACACCTGACTTTTCTAGTGCATTTAATTTATTATTTTAGAAAATATAAATAATAATTCCTGACCAGATTCTCATCAGGGAGATTTTGTCTTCGGTGTGTCAATTTTATTTAGGGCTGTGCCATAACTTTTAGTTAGTTTTATACTTATTTTCTATTGTAATAATAAATTATGACCAATACGTCACATCTACAGTCGTAGATAGCCATGTGCCTCATAGTTCTTCCATGGGCAAGCATTTTTCCTCTGTACCCCGCCCCCCAGCATAGCTGTCATATCACAGAGGTAGGCAGGAAATATGAAATGGCCTTCCAAGTCCTCTCCATTTATTAAAGCTACTCAAGGTGGACGCTAAATACATACAGCCCATATGTCTGCGTTCCACCTTACATCTAAACAGCTAAACACATTTACTGCGTTCAGCTCTGATAGAGCTGAGTGCATTCAGATAGTGACGGTGATTGAGCTGGTCTTTAAGTGGAGGAGAGTTTTGATTGGCCATTACGTGGATTTGATTTACCAGCTGGACAGCTGCATGAAGAGATCCAAGTTTAGGTCGGGTCATTAGAGGAGAGTTGCCGTAGCGTAGCATTTATCCTACATGACGGCTGATGTTTTGTATTTTTCTTACTGCTAATCAGTGCAATACAGTAATAGTACAGTAGGTTGGTTAGTCCAGTGTCGTTCATAATTCCTATTTAAAATTAGTTCCTATATAGTGTGTTTTTCTGTCCCCCTTCATGGAGCAAAGACGGGGCTTGGAAAAACCATCCAGTTCATCTAGTGAACTGGACAACTTGAACAATAACGGTTGCAATTACAATTACGGGAATTAAATCTTAGATCCTAACTTGGACTATAATTCCAGTTCAAGTCAAGTTCATTGTCATTCGCATCACATGTGGTACATGAGGTGGAACGAAATTATGTACTCCAGGTAGGCCTGGACGATATGGACCAAAATCAATATCTCAATATGAGAGAGGAGTAAAGGAGGCCATCTTTGTGAAAAGAAACCGTCCATCATTAAACAGACGTGGAGGCCTCCGGGTTCAACTGTCCCCCACTTACAATGCTGTTATTGCTAGTATCACTCAGCCCTCTGTGAATAGCAAACAACCATCAGGGTGTTAACGATCCATCGTCAGGCTGATGGTCCTCCTTGATCATGTGAGCAGCTGGTTTCGGCTGTCATCAGCCAACTGGTTGATCCACTGTGGGAGGGTGCTCTTTATAAGACTGAGCTGAACTCAGCTTCTCAGACTTAGCTTTTTTGGATTTTTCTACCTGGATTATTGAGCATGCATCAGAGTAATATCTCAATATCTTTTAAGATAAATCGCGATATACGATATCTCAATATTCAAATATCTGCTAAGTTCATGGCACAGACCAATGCAGACATGTTCCTGTTTTTAGTATTTTACATCGCTTTATAATGTAGCGGTTTTTGTTTAATTTTTTATATAATTTACTTCCATTTATTTTTTCCAATTTAAATGCTTTCTTTTGTCTGCTGTTGTCGTCATTATTTGTTAAAAACAGGTCTCTCTTGACTTGTGTAAATAAAAGTTGAACGAATGAATAAGTGAGGGACCACCATCCATGTATAGTTTTCTCAGGGGGAGTGGTGGCACAGAGGTTAGAGAAGGTGAGCCTGTTATCGGAAGGCCGCCGGTTTAACTCCCCAAACAGACAACATCAAAAGGTTGGGGGGAAAGGTGAAATACCCGCACCTGCTTCCATTCTTATTTGCCCCACTTTGGGCCCTTGAGCAAGGCCCTTAACCCCCACTATCTGCTCCCCTGGGTGCCCTAGATAGCAGCTCTCTTCTCCACACAGAGGGCTGTGGTAGCTCGGTGGTCTGTGTTTGTGTCAGGAAAGGCATCCGTTGTAAAAACAATTGCCAAGTCTTCGTGTGAGTGAGATGGAGACATGTCTTTGTTGCATGCTAGTTTAACGCTGCTTTAGTGTTGGCATTTGTTGACCGGTGGGGTGGGTGTCATGAGAGGAGCGGAGCACTTTGTCAGTAGCTTTTGAGCTAGCACATCTGTATTGTTTGTATGTTTTGTAGAAGACTGACTGGAAGTCAAACTAGTTGCAGTTAAAACTGGAAGAATGAAACAGAACTTTGAAGTAAAAAAAAAAAATGAAGAAACAATCACCAAGTTTTCATGCGAATTAGTTTGCTGAGGCAACTCCTGAAGAAGGGAGCAGCCGAAAGAAGAAGAAAGAAAGTATAGTTTTCTCAAATGACTGGGGTGGCTGTTATAATCTCAAGGGAATAGAAATATTTGTTAAACCAAAATATAGAACCAGTTTGAAGGGTCGGTCAACCTCAATTCAAGGAATTGGATTGTGGAATGGTTTGGAGACTGAAGTAAAAAATGCAAAAACAATGATTACATTTAAGAAAATGATCAAAACTGGACTACAGTATTGCAAAAATATAAATGAAATACAGTACTGTTATGTTTGTTGCTTTGTAGTTAGATGATTATGGTGAATTGTTTTTTTTTTTGTTTTTGTTTTTAACTTAAAGGTTCAGTATGCAGTTTCTGTAGAACTGCAGCAGTTAGAAATATTTTCAACAGGCAAAGCATTCTGATCCCTCCCCCTCAGAGCCATATGTGGCTCTGCCCCCTTGTGGTCTGTTGAATTTCAAATTCAAGCTCTGTTTTTATTGGCTGATTCAAATTCAAGCTCTGTTTTTATTGGCTGGTTACAAACTCTGTTTTTATTGGCTGGAAAATGGCGGGTCACCTTTTCTTTTTAGAAATGCTTATTTACCACCTGGAGAAGCAAGGGGACAATATTTTTTTTTATTTTTTTCAGAGATTACCTGGCTAACATCAGTCTGTCAGGAGGTAGTGACAGAGTGAAGAAATATGTTCATAAAAAAAGCTACATACTGCAGCTTTAAAGAGGATTGTTGATTGATTTGATTGATTGTACAAGCCCAAAACCAGAAAAGTTGGCACGTTGTGCAAATCGCAAATAAAAACAGAATACAATGACTTGCAAATCTTTTTCAACCCATATTCAACTGAATAGAATGCAAAGACAATATATTTAATGTTCGAACGGAGAAACTTTATTTTGTTTTGCAAATAACCATTAACTTAGAATTCAATGGCAGCAACACATTGCAAAAAAGTTGGCACAGGGACATATTTACCACTGTGTTACATCGCCTTTCCTTTTAACAACACTCAGTAAACGTTTGGGAACTGAGGAGACCAATTTTTGAAGCTTTTCAGGTGGAATTCTTCCCCATTCTTGCTTGATGTACAGCTTAAGTTGTTCAACAGTCCGGGGTCTCCGTTGTCGTATTTTACGTTTCATAATGCGCCACACATTTTCAATGGGGGACAGGTCTGGACTGCAGGCAGGCCAGGGGAGGACCCGCACTCTTTTGCTACGAAGCCACGCTGTTGTAACACGTGCAGAATGTGGCTTGGCATTGTCTTGCTGAAATAAGCTGGGGCGTCCATGAAAAAGACGTCGCTTGGATGGCAGCATATGTTGCTCCAAAACCTGTATGTACCTTTCAGCATTAATGGTGCCTTCACAGATGTGTAAGTTACCCATGCCTTGGGCACTAATGCACCCCCATACCATCACAGATGCTGGCTTTTGAACTTTGCGCCTATAACAGTCCTGATGGTTCTTTTCCTCTTTGGTCCGTAAGACACGACGTCCACAGTTTCCAAAGACAATTTGAAATGTGGACTCATCAGACCACAGAACACTTTTCCACTTTGCATCAGTCCATCTCAGATGAGCTCGGGCCCAGCAAAGCCGGCGGCGTTTCTGGATCTTGTTGATGAATGGCTTTTGCTTTGCATAGTAGAGCTTTAACTTGCACTTACAGATGTAGCGACGAACTGTAGTTACTGACAGTGGTTTTCTGAAGTATTCCTGAGCCCATGTGGTGATATCTTTTACACACTGATGTCGGTTTTTGATGCAGTACCGCCTGAGGGATCGAAGGTCACGGGCATTCAATGTTGGTTTTCGGCCTTGCCCCTTACGTGTAGTGATTTCTCCAGATTCTCTGAACCTTCTGATGATATTACGGGCCGTAGATGGTGAAATTCCTAAATTCCTTGCAATAGCTCGTTGAGAAAAGTTGTTCTTGAACTGTTCGACAATTTGCCCACGCATTTGTTCACAGAGTGGTGACCCTCGCCCCATCCTTCTATGTGGATGACTGAGCATGTCAAGGAAGCTGCTTTTATACCCAATCATGGCACCCACTTGTTCCCAATTTGCATGTTCACCTGTGGGATATTCCAAATAAGTGTTTGATGAGCATTCCTCAAATTTCTCTGTCTTCTTTGTCACTTGTGCCAGCTTTTTTGAAACATGTTGCAGGCATCAAATTCCAAATGAGCTAATAATTGCAAAAAATAACAAAGTTTACCAGTTCGAACGTTAAGTATGTGGTCTTTGCAGTGTGTTCAATTGAATATAGGTTGAAAAAGATTTGCAAGTCATTGTATTCTGTTTTTATTTGCGATTTCCACAACGTGCCAACTTTTCTGGTTTTGGGCTTGTACGAGGGGGCAGATAAAATAAGATTTTTTTTTCCTTCTTACTGCTACCCTTCATTTTATTTATGTGTTGTATAGACATACTTTGTTATATAGTTTTGTGTTGTATTTTAAAAAATGAATACATTTGAATAAAAAAAAATAAAAAAAATAAACCTATGGTGATCAAGGCCACCATTGACCACCCCCTGGCTCCTCTATTGCACCTGTTGGATAAACCCGAGATACACTGAAGCAGACTCCGCGTATACGGAGCCGCTGCTACACTCGGCTTTCGTTCTCGCGTAGATTCTCGTGTTTTCGCTCCAAATTCTAACGTCATTTCCTCCGTACCGTCACTTCCGATCGTCACTTCCGCTAGTTTTTCGCTCCAAACGCTCGCGTTCTCCTTGTTGTAATATGAGCAGCTGAGCACGGAGTGCTTTTCCTGCAGCCCACAGCCCACCACAGCCCACCAGGGAATATATAAAACATCGCGCACCCAGGTAGGACCTGAATTCATTCATTTCATTCATCGAGTGAACGGAGGAAGAAGCGGTTACTTGACTTTAGGCAAAAAAACAAAAGAAAAGGCCCGATCAGCGATAAAAAAGAGGAATTTATTTCATTTGTGTAACATACAAAACAGTCCGGCGCCGGGGAAGTTTAGGTCAGACACCGCGCATCGCGTATGCGAATCGCGTATGCGTAGTAAAAAAATACTTTTGCGCGTACTTGCCCTGAGGGGCTACGCGGGGCTACGCTGCGTACGGGGCGTACGTACGCTGCGTATTGGCGTATCGTGAGGACGCTCGAGTGTATCTCGCCCCTTAATGACTAAGATCCCTCACTCTGCGCTGCCTCGGACAAGCAACATTCTGTTTGACGACTGGACCTGTTTCTAGACCGGTTTCTCGCCAACGTAAGCTTCATCCTGTGACGCCATGTGTCATCCCAGAGCTTCTCAAAGCTTTTAAAGCTCCATATTCAGAACAATTAATCCAATGGAAGCATTAATGAAACTCCCAGTTCTTTATGAATGGACATCAGTTCTTTAAACTGCACGTGCGTTGAGCTGGGATGGATCAAAATCCTCTTATCTGTCATTTTCTATAGAAATGACGTTGTAGGAAACCTTCACTTGTAAGACTTTATGGTGTTTATTTAAAATTACACTCGGTAACCTTTTGCAAGCGCCGTGACACTGACATCAGCCTTTTCTTTTACATGTCTGAGGATCTGTGTGAGCTTTGTGTTTTTACAGCAGAGCGCAGGTCGGGGCCCGGTTTTACTGGCTTCCTGAACAACGGCTGCACACTTTATTGGCTGATCCTGAGATTAGACATGAGATTGAAAAGTGTGCACAGCTCCATGCTTGTCTAACTGTAGTTGTACCTATTTTTATTTAAGGCCTATAACCTCGTCTCTTTTGATTGTTGGCGAAAGTGTCTCCATGGTAATGCCTTGTCGGCCATCAGAAACCTTACCCCCTTCTGCTACCCCCAGCTGTTTTGATGAAGGGGGCACTTTCTTGTAACCGTGGCAACCTATCTTCCACTTTTCTACCAGACTTCTTGCTGCATTATAGTCCAGTTTACCTGTTGAGAGCACGCTGAGAATCTTGCCGTACAGATTCAGAGATTGATTTCTTCTTTGGACTATTTTTTTTTTTTGTACCGAAGCAAATAAAATGTCCGTTTTACAGCCATTGCAAAAAATTGTTGGGTCTGCAATAAACCAGTTCGATGGACTCTCGCTACCTTGGATGGCTACAAACGGTTTAGAGGAAAGTAGCTGAGGTGCTAAAGCTAGCAAAGTGGGCTGAGGGTTGGGATACAAAAACGAAAGAGGCAAAAGTAAGTATCTTAAGTGTTTTGGTATTGCACCCAATTTCACATTTTTAAATACCATGCAGGGTGGACTGCTCTTTCCAGGATGAGAGTGAGGTTCTTCAAGTGGAGGAGTTAAAGTATCTCAGGGTTTTAGAAGAATGGAGCGTGAGATCGGTCGATGGATTGGTGCTGCTTCCACCATACTGGGGACTCTTGTCGGTCCATTGTGAAGAGGGAGCTGAGCTGCAAGGAGAAGCTCTCCATTTACCGGTCAGTCTACGTTCCTACCTTCACCTATGGTCATGAACTCTGAGTAGTGACTGGAAGATCAGAGATACAGGAGGTCTAAATGAATTTTCTCTGGAGGGTTGCAGAGAATTTCACTTCTCCAGGAGAGACTCATAAGTAGAGCTGCTGCTCCTCCACACCCATTGGAGCCAGTTGAGATGGTTCATCCAACTGGTAAGGATGGACCCTGGATGCCTCCTTGATGAGGTGTTCTGGACATGTCCAACTGGCAGGACACTCCAACGAAGACCCAAAACACACCGGAGAGTCTGCCTCTCGGTTGGCCTGGAATTACCTTGGAGTCTTCCCAGAAGAGCTAGAAGAGGTGGCTGTGGAGATAGATGTCTGGACCTCCCTGCTCAAGCTGCTGCCCCTAGACCTGACTCTGGAACAAGCAGTTGATGAATGGATGAATGGTCTTTACAGCAGATAGACATCTTTAAAATACAGCAGTAACGGAGAAATAAAATGCTTCTTTTTAGGTCCTAATACTAGAGATGGCAACCTAAAAATAACAGCACAAATTCCAGCCATCCATCATATTTACCTGCTTCTTCCTTTTCGAGTCACATGGGTCACTGGTGTCCATGTCCAGCCATCACTGTGCAATAGGGGTGTAACGATACACAAAACTCACGAGACAAATTACAGAGCTCGCGAGAACGAGACGAGATTTTAATATTAGTTCAAGAAAACTTCAAAGATCGGTTTTATGCCGCAAAAAGGCTTTTATTCTGTTTTAACATGTATTACAAACCCAACTGATGTCTTCATTTTACTGATTGAATCTCCTTAGACCTTAGAACGTTCAACTTTGTTTAAAAAAAATAGATATTCACGCAGGACTTTCCAAAAATTGAACATAAATATCCGCATCAGCGCTGAATCTGCAGCCGTCACTCACCAGTGTTGCCAGATTGGGCGGTTCACCGCGATTTTCCTTCTGACTTTTGCGGGTAAAGAGTGCTTTGGGTGGGTGGGACTCTATCTGGCAACACCGGTCACACCGGTGTTTGCGCGTGTGTCTTTACATTCGGGGCAGCGTCTGCAGCGCCGGGACCCTCCATCAATGTAGAGGCGTCTGCCTCTACATTGGGGCGGCCGTGGCGTAGTGGTAATGGCAGTCGTCTCCCGATCGGAAAGTTGGCGGTTCGACTCCCGGGACCCGCACCATGTGTCGTTGTGTCCTTGGGCAAGACACTTAACCCTGAGTTGCTCCCGGTAGGACTGGAAAGCACCTTGCATGGTAGTCTGCCGCCACCGGTTTATGAATGTGTGTAGCATTCAATATATGTGTAGCACTTTGAGATTTTCAGTAATGAAAAGTGCGTTATAAATTGAATTAATTATTATTATCATCGTCTGCGGCACCGGGACCCTCCATCAGTAGTTGGGGCGTCTTCTATAGCAACTTCATCCGGCGAAGCCATGCTGTCCGTGACGCTGACTTGCTAGGGGCTCTGCTAGCGCTAGCATTAGTGTCTCGCGAGACAACGTTACCTCTCAACGAGAGATATCGCGGGAGTTTAATATTGCGAGATCTCGTACAACGAGATCTCGTTACATGCCTACTGTGCAAGAGGCAGTGTACACCCTGGACAGGTCTCCAGTCCATCACAGGGACACATAGAGACAAACGAGACAACCATTCTCTCTCTCACACCTAGGGACAGTTTAGTTACCAATCAGTCTATCATGCATGTTTTTTGTCTGTGGGAGGAAACGAGTACCTGGAGAGAAACCCACACAGCACAGAGAGAACATGCAAACTCCACCTAGAAACGCCCCCAGCCGGGATTCAATCCGGCGACCTTCTCACTAAGAGGCGGCAGCTGCACCACTATGCTGCCCAAGTAATATGTATTGCCCTGAACCCGGATCATAAGTAATGCAAGCCCATTGTTCCACCTCCTCACCAAAGAGATGACGACCGCACAAATCCCGTCTTGTTTTTAATTCATTAACTCTAAATACACATGGAGTGCGTGAAATTTAAGCACACCCAACAGTTTAAGAGCCATATTTAGCAGCAGAATCTTGTAGAAATCATTTTCTGCGTGAGCTTTTGAACCTTCAGCCACATCATTTTAATAAACATTTGCAATACTTTATTCTGGTTCAGATTTGTTCATGATGCTTTTCTTCTTGCATGGCAAGAGTTTGAGCCAAACTTCAACTGGCAAGCAAACGTTACATTTGACTTTTGGATCCCTTCATACACAGAGATCCTGATTGACTTCATGACTCCCAAGTCCTGAGGTTGAAAACCAGCCCATATCATCAGACTTCCACCACCGTGCGAGACAGTTTTAGGTGTCCACTGATTTTGTGCGTTTTTGATTTATGGCTGCATATTAAGACGCTTGTTGCTACAAGAGCATTTAAAATAATAGCTGAAAGGAAATTGGTCATTGGTGCAGGAATATCACTGTTGCTGTTAAATTGGGTCTTTTATTTTTTTCTGGAACAAAGCGGCATGTTGGAGCGTCATCAGCCTTTTCAGTCCCTCTGTGAAATGAGTCCCTGCAGCGACACTCGAGGCAAAGATTGCGCTGCTGTGTGCTTAATGCAGCCGAACTCTGGCGATGTCACAATCTACAAATCACACACGTCGTTATGCAAGATTGTTGCACGGTCGATCCTGCTGTGGGGAGACTTTACCTGTTGGCGTTACACTGCAGGTGCCACTAATTACCATGTTCTTCCACACGTATTGTAAATTCTGGAGATAACTGTTTTTCTGCACATCCAAAGGCTTTGCTTTCACGAAGAAACTAAATAAAGGGTTTCATGATATTTAGACATTTCCAATATGTCTATAAACGTTTGCAAGGGTCTTCCCCAAGTCAAAGTGTGATAAACGTAAGACGATGTTAGGAGCGTTTGGTGACCAAGCTGTGACAGGATAAATAGAATAAAGAATAAATTATGATTTAATTAAGACAGAAGTAAAACACTTGGTGACAAAATTTTGACAAATTGATTTCAAAGTGCCATTTATTGCTATTATGCTGTCGAAAACAATACAACAATGTTAAAAGCGCTACACTGTTCAGAGGCTCTCTAACAAAATTTCGGAAAATGAAGGATCTCTCTAGTCTATCGTGTATATTTGAGTTGCGAATGCTATGAAGTTCATTTTAGCAGGAGAGAGAGAGTAACTGAAGTAGGCCACACCTTGAATAAGGCAGTTATGGTGTTGGAAGTGATATCCAGTTGCATTAGACATGGGGTGTTAAGTCCTGGTCTCCGAGGGCTACTATCCTGCACGTTTTGTGTTTCTCAACTCCAACACCCATGATTTGAACCGATGATAAACAGGCTTCTGCAGAACTTTGAGGTAATTCAGCCATTGAATCAGGTGCGTTGAACCAAGGAAACCTGCAGGATAGTGGCCCTCGAGGTCCAGGATTGGACACCCCTGCCTAATTGTAAATGTTCTACACTGGTTGTGACCAGTTCTGGTCCTTGAGGGCCACTACTCTGTATGTTTTAGATGTTTCTCTGATCCAACATACCTGACTTGAATCAATGGGTGATTAACAGGTTTCTGCGTAACTCGAAAACGTGATTCAACCATTGAATCAGGTGTGTTGGGCAGGGGAAACTGGTAAAACATGCAGGATATTGGCCCTCTTGTATGAGGATTGGACACATCTGCCTCATAGTAAGTGTTCTACACTTGTACTATCCGATCTTGGTCCTTGAAGGCCACTATCCTGCATGTTTTAGATGTTTCTTTGCTCCAACATATCTGACTTGAATCAATGGGTGATTAACAGGTTTCTACAGAACTCAAAAAGGTGATTTAACCATTGAATCAGGTATGTTAGAGCAAGGAAACTGGTAAAACCTGTAGGATAGTGGCCTTCGCGGACCAGGATTGGACACATCTGCTTTATAGTTATTTTTCTACACTAGTTATGTCCAGTTCTTGTCCTTGAGGGCCACTACTCTGGATGTTTTAGATGTTTCTTTCCTCCAGCATACCTGACTTTAATCAATGGGTGATTAATACCCGGTAGGTTTCTACAGAACTCTAGTAGGTGATTTAACCATTGAATCAGGTACGTTGGAGCAGGGAAACTGGTAAAACATGTAGGATAGTGGCCCTCGTGTACAAGGATTGGACACATCTGCCTCATAGCAAGTGTTCTACACTTGTACTATCCAATCTTTGTCCTTGAGGGCCACTATCCTTCATGTTTTAGATGTTTCTCTGCTCTAACGCCCATGATTTGAGTCAATTGTTAATGGGTTTTGGGGGTTTTTAACGGAGGGGGAAAAAAACGGTTAAAACAAGTACAAGCCCAAAACCAGAAAAGTTGGCACGTTGTGGAAATCGCAAATAAAAACAGAATACAATGACTTGCAAATCTTTTTCAACCTATATTCAATTGAACACACTGCAAAGACCACATACTTAACGTTCGAACTGGTAAACTTTGTTATTTTTTGCAATTATTAGCTCATTTGGAATTTGATGCCTGCAACATGTTTCAAAAAAGCTGGCACAAGTGACAAAGAAGACAGAGAAATTTGAGGAATGCTCATCAAACACTTATTTGGAATATCCCACAGGTGAACATGCAAATTGGGAACAGGTGGGTGCCATGATTGGGTATAAAAGCAGCTTCCTTGACATGCTCAGTCATCCACATAGAAGGATGGGGCGAGGGTCACCACTCTGTGAACAAATGCGTGGGCAAATTGTCGAACAGTTCAAGAACAACTTTTCTCAACGAGCTATTGCAAGGAATTTAGGAATTTCACCATCTACGGTCCGTAATATCATCAAAAGGTTCAGAGAATCTGGAGAAATCACTACACGTAAGGGGCAAGGCCGAAAACCAACATTGAATGCCCGTGACCTTCGATCCCTCAGGCGGTACTGCATCAAAAACCGACATCAGTGTGTAAAAGATATCACCACATGGGCTCAGGAATACTTCAGAAAACCACTGTCAGTAACTACAGTTCGTCGCTACATCTGTAAGTGCAAGTTAAAGCTCTACTATGCAAAGCAAAAGCCATTCATCAACAAGATCCAGAAACGCCGCCGGCTTTGCTGGGCCCGAGCTCATCTGAGATGGACTGATGCAAAGTGGAAAAGTGTTCTGTGGTCTGATGAGTCCACATTTCAAATTGTCTTTGGAAACTGTGGACGTCGTGTCTTACGGACCAAAGAGGAAAAGAACCATCAGGACTGTTATAGGCGCAAAGTTCAAAAGCCAGCATCTGTGATGGTATGGGGGTGCATTAGTGCCCAAGGCATGGGTAACTTACACATCTGTGAAGGCACCATTAATGCTGAAAGGTACATACAGGTTTTGGAGCAACATATGCTGCCATCCAAGCGACGTCTTTTTCATGGACGCCCCAGCTTATTTCAGCAAGACAATGCCAAGCCACATTCTGCACGTGTTACAACAGCGTGGCTTCGTAGCAAAAGAGTGCGGGTCCTCCCCTGGCCTGCCTGCAGTCCAGACCTGTCCCCCATTGAAAATGTGTGGCGCATTATGAAACGTAAAATACGACAACGGAGACCCCGGACTGTTGAACAACTTAAGCTGTACATCAAGCAAGAATGGGGAAGAATTCCACCTGAAAAGCTTCAAAAATTGGTCTCCTCAGTTCCCAAACGTTTACTGAGTGTTGTTAAAAGGAAAGGCGATGTAACACAGTGGTAAATATGTCCCTGTGCCAACTTTTTTGCAATGTGTTGCTGCCATTGAATTCTAAGTTAATGGTTATTTGCAAAACAAAATAAAGTTTCTCCGTTCGAACATTAAATATATTGTCTTTGCATTCTATTCAGTTGAATATGGGTTGAAAAAGATTTGCAAGTCATTGTATTCTGTTTTTATTTGCGATTTGCACAACGTGCCAACTTTTCTGGTTTTGGGCTTGTAGGATAGTGGCCCTCAAGGACCATGATGGGATGGATACTCTTGCATTAGATGATATGAAAAAGTGTTCACATCAGTAACGGTAAATTAGAATAATCTTAATGTCAACCCTTTTTTTTTTTTGTTATTTGGCCTTCATGCATATCAAATGCTCCTGAAACCCACTGTCTGCTAATGATATGTGATATAAAAAGCAAAACCACAGTTTCAAAGCTTGATCTTGGATTGAGCGTCGCAGCTGTGAAGGGCATTGCCCGTCAAACCGGCCTTTTTTTTTGGCTGTTCGGTTATTTGTCAAATATGTGCACCAGCTTGAATCAGCGGCAATCAGGCAGACACGATGCGAGCGGGTCGGCGAGAGCATCTGCTGGCACAGCGGGCAGCGATATGTGATAAACGCTGATTTCACCCTCCACTGGATCGAGCTGGCGATGATAGCCACCTCTCCCCGCACTCGTCCGTCCTATTAAACCCTCATTATTCATTTACCTCCAGCCGCAGACGGCTGACTTGCATGGAGCGAGCGCACCCAAACACGCTCCAGCAAAAAGAGAATCGCTCTCGTATTTCCGTTTCATCTAAGGCGGTCAAGGACACACACGGCTATCTCACACTGGCAGGGTTGTGACTATTTCTTTCACTTGGAACCAGATTCAAACATTTTGTAATGGATATGCATGTGCTCAGGCACACACGGCTTCTCCGTATAGTGCCGCGGCGCCCTGGCGAGGAGCTTAATTCTATCAGGCTGTGAGCTGGACAGCCGTAATTACATTTGTGACACAAATCCTGTCTCTCAAATTGAGCGTTTTATTCCTGAGCGCTCCCGCCTCTCTATTTATAACCCCTTATTCGCCATAAATCCCACTTCCTCTCAGAAAGTCAATTTAAGACTTAAAAGGCAGCGACGCTTGGCTTAGTTTTCCTCCCCCTTTGACTCCATCGCTGCTAAGGTTTCACTTTCACCCTTTCTTATTTAAAAAGGGCTTTAATTTAAGATCTGAAGGTGAAGTGCCGTGATGTAAGAAGTCCGTTCCTTTTCCGGTTTCGTTTCAGAAAACGCCACTGACTAATTAACCCTCCTTACTCACCTGCCCTTCAATTTTTTCCAGAGCATGAATGCCGTTCGTGGCAGTTACGTCCTCTCTTCCTGTTTCCTCTGTCCTCTCCTGGCACATCCCTCTGGCTGAATGGCCTTCACTCCCTCCTCCATCACTGCTCTCCTCCTCTCTCCAATTGGAAGCCAAACCTGAGGATGGTTTCATTTTGTCCCCCATCTGTGTTCACCCACGATCCTTTGTTTCCCTAGTTCTACCAGGTTGCCTCTCTAACTCCTTCATCCCTTCTTTTTTCCTCTTAGGATTTATATTTTTGGATGTGTGTGTGTATAGCTACTGTACAGTGCATAACTTTTAAAATCCTTCAAATTTCTTTTGATTGTTCTTCCAAACAGCCAGACTTTTGTGTGTTAAAGTGGTTTGAACAGTGTTTTTTAGGGTCTTTAAAAGTTATTTTTTGTCATTCACTTCAAGTGTGGACGTATTACGGTATAATCTCTGTCCGTACATCTGTAAACACCTCTTGTCCCTCCCATAACTTTGAATCCACTCAAAATAATTTAATGAGGCTTGATACATGTATCCATCATCACTAGACGGAGTGCCACACTTTTAATAACCCCTGGTCAAGGTCGCAAATCAAGGTCAAAGATACAAGTTTTGTTTGTCCGGGCCCTAACTTCTGATCCGCTCAACGCAATTGAAGAAAACGTGATACACATTTGTATAAAACTAGACAGAGTGTCGCATACACTTTTTTATCACCCCAGCTAATGTCAAGGTCACAAATCGAGGTCAAAGTTACAACAAGCTTTGTTTGTCCAGGCACTAACTTATGATCCGCTCAGGACAACTGATCTAAACACAATACACATTTGTATCAACACTAGACAAAGTGTTGCATACACTTTTCATCACCCCAGCTAATGTCAAGGTCACAAATCATGGTCAACGCTAAAAGCTTTGTTTGTTTAGGCCCTAGCTTCTTATCCGCTCAAGACAAAGGAACAAAACGTGATACACATTTGTATAAAACTAGACAGTTTCGCATAGACTTTTAATCACCCCAGCTAATGTCAAGGTCACAAATCAAGGTCAAAGCTACAATGAGCTTTGTTTGGTCGGGGCCATAACTTCTGATCCACACAAGAAATGTAACAAAATGTGATAGACATTTGTATCAACACTAGACGATGTGTTGCATACACTTTTAATCACCCCAGTTAATGTCAAGGTCACAGATCAAGGTCAAAGCGAAAAGCTTTGTTTGTTTGGGCCCTGGCTTCTTATCCGCTCAAGACAAATGAACAAAACATGATACACATTTGTATAAAACTAGACAGAGTTTAGCATACACTTTTTTTAATCACCCCAGCTAATGTCAAGGTCAAAAATCAAGGTCAAAGCTACAATGAGCTTTGTTTGGGCGGGGCCCTAACTTCTGATCCACACAAGAAATGTAACAAAACGTGATAGACATTTGTATCAACACTAGACGAGGTGTCACATACACTTTTAATCACCCCAGCTAATGTCAAGGTCACAGATCAAGGTCAAAGACACAGCAAGTTTTGTTTGTTTGGGGCCATAACTTCTGATCCACTCAAGACGATTTAACAAAACGTGATACACATTTGTATCAACTCTAGATGGAGGGTTGCATACACTTTTCATCACCCCAGCTCAGGTCAAGGTCTAGACCGCTGCTATAGATTGCTGTATATTAGCCAACTTGTTGACGGGTGTATATTGCCATGACACCAATCTGTGAGTAAACTGGACAACTTGAGGACAAACAAAGTGTTTTCCTTTCACACAATCACAAGACCCGCTCTTTCTTTTTCCTAACAGTCTTCATTCTTGTCTGCACTTGCTGCGCTCTCATTTTATATGGTCAAAGATGCAAACTTTTTAAAAAGGACCACAATGAGGTCTTTTTTTTTCTTTGTGGCGATTCTTTTGTAGACACAAGAGTTGTTGCAAGAGAAATCCTTCTTGCAAAAGATTCAATGAGGGGTTTTAAAAAAGGAAATTGGAGATTTTATGAGTGCAACCTCCACATGTTTCAACCATTTACCAGAGATTAATTACACTCGGAGGTAATGCAGTGAACGTTATGACACACAAACATCATGAATTATTAACATAAGATCCTCTCCTGCTCCTCTGGAATATCATCTTTCAACTATTGCAGTTCTTAAGAAACCAAATTAAATTGTAGAGCGAGTTGGTTCTCAAGAGTTTAATGCAGATGCACGTTAAATAAATAAGGAAGTATAACTCTAGGAGATGTGTATAAATGTAATGTTTTGTAAGCATTTGGCTGGATTTTGCTAAAAGCCTATGATCTCAATAAGGTTATTCCATCTCAATTTGGCAGCGGCTGCATATCCAATTCAGAGGAAATCTCAGCCAGGCTTCCCTTTTCCATCTTTTCTCTGTTATGTAAGTGAGAAATGTTTGAAGGCTAGAAAATAATGGAAGTTAAAGTGCTCCAGGGCAGACATGGGCCACAATATGCCACGACGGCCAGAAGTGGCCCTTTGGCAATCTCCATCTATCCCCCGCAAAAACTCTTAATTGAAAATAAAACGACAACAACAACAACAACAACAAACTGGATTAAAACCTGTGTTGTATCCATGACACTTCAGGAAGTCTAAAAAAATATGACTTGGACAAACACTTGAAAAACATTTAAGACTGAGCCTTCAAGACTCCTAAAAGCAAATATATATTTTTTGGATGCCTCAAGTGGAGGAGTTAGGGTATTTCAGGGTTTTGTTCACTATTGATGGAAGGATGGTGCGCGAGATCCGCAACAGATCGGGGCAGCTTCTGCAGCATTGTGGAGTCTGTGCCGGCCCATTGTGGTAAAGAGGGAGCTAAGCTGCAAGGAGAAGCCCTGTTTTTACCGGTCGGTCTACGTTCCTACCTTCACCTATGATCATGAATTCTGGGTAGAGACTGAAAGAACATGATCCTGGATCCAGGTGGTCTAAATGAGTTTTCTCTGGAGGGTAGCTGGACTCTCCCTTAGTGATAGGGTGAGAAGTTCAGTTCTCCAGGAGAGACTCAGAGTAGAACCGCTGCTCCTCCACATCCAAAGGAGCCAATTGAGGCATCTGGTATAGATGTGTCCTGGACAACAACCTAGAGTTGTTTTCCAGGGATGTCCAACTGGGATGAGACCCCATGGAAGACCAAGGTCAGCTTAGTCTGTCATTCAGCTGCCCTGGAAACACCTTGGGGTCTCCCATGAGGGGGTGGGGGCTGTAGACATAGATCTCCCTGCTCAAGCTGCTGTCCCAGTGACCCGATTTAGGAATAAGCAGAAGATAATGGATGAATGGGTAACTTTTGTTCTTTTTTGCATATTCAGGCAAATATATTGTCACAAGATCCAGTTGACATAATGTATGTCTTTTATTATTGGATATGTCTTTTATTCACTAAGAGTTTTGGGGAACAACAAGAAAATGCGTGAAAAACTCTTCCAGATCATCTATTAAATATAGATTTTTCTATTCAAGTCGCCCTTTGATTGCATTATCTTGATTAGGCCCTTTGGTACCAAATGTATCCCACCACTGCTCTGAAGGGATTATGGGCTTTCTCTAAATTATCAGCTTGCATCAGAATGTTTACCATTCATTCTGCAAGTTCTCCATAAATGCTGAAGTCCTTTAAAGTTTCCATTCGTTGCATTTGTTTGGAACTTCATACCCTTCCTTGTGTTCTTTTCTCTCAAAGATTTCTCATACGAAGAAGCGCTGGGTCCAACCCTTGGTCTCATGAAGTCCAGTTCCTTGGAGAGCCTCCAGACCGCTGTGTCCGAGGCCAAGCAGAAGCACAGCCAAGCTCAAGTGCCGATCCACCGCCCACGCCCGCACATGGTCCGAGGGCGAGGATGCAACCAGAGCTTCCGCATCGCCATTGACAAATCCTACGACGGGCCTTCGGAAGATGGTAAAACTTTAAATGTATTGAACTTCTCCACTCTACAAGAAAAAAGATGAAGCAGTTCTCTGCACCAGAGGGAATGTACCTCTTTAATACTGCAGATATTATAATATAGAAGTCTTTCTGGGCATTATATCCATTTTAAATTAGAGACCGCAATGCTGACGTTCAACCCTGAGGCTTTATAACGCTCTGGCACTCTAAAAGAGCCAGAGGCCTGCCAAGACAGGAGACGGTGCTCGGCCTAAGTACTTTAATGAAATGCTACACGATTTTATCCACTCAGCAATTTGGAAAGAACAACTTTATATCTTAGAACAGCATTTTTTTTAATGCTTCACCTCTCCGTGGCTCATACATGTGGTTGGATACAATTACTGTACAATGTGAAATAGACATTTTAGGTGAATATAAGGATTGATTTATACACATTTTATAAATAGAAAGTTGCAAATATATATTCAATTTAGCATGAGTTAGACTTAAAAAACCTTCACAAAAGTGTTTTTTATGCTTTAAATCAAATCTGACATCAGTTTTTATTTGTAAACCTTCTATTGTTTTGCCCGTAACTTCTGATCCACACAAGATAATTTAATGAAATCAAATCTTACACTTAGACGGAGTGTCTCAGACATTTCCTCCCACCCCAGCTACAAGGTTAAGGTCACAAATCAAGGTCAAAGTTAAAATACAGTATTTGCTTGTCGGGAACATAACCTCTGACCAGCTCAAGACAATTTAATGAAACTTGATACGCATATGAACCATTACTGTATGAGGTGTTACATACTGTTCTCATCATCAAGGTCAAGGTAAAAAAATCAAGGTCAAAGTTAAAATACAGTATTTGCTTGTTGGGAACATAACCTCTGACCAGCTCAAGACAATTTAATGAAACTTGATATGCATATGAACCATTACTGTATGAGGTGTTACATACTGTTCTCATCATCAAGGTCAAGGTAAAAAAATCAAGGTCAAAGTTAAAATACAGTATTTGCTTGTTGGGAACATAACCTTTGACATGCTCAAAACCATTTAACACAACTTCATACACACATGAATGGTCACTAAATGAGGGGTCACATACCCCTCTCATCACCAAGGTCAAGGCCAAAAATCAAGGTCAAAGTTAAAATAAGTTATTTGCTTGTCTGGATTATAACCTCTGACCAGCACAAAGCAATTAAATGAAACTTCATACACACATGAATGGTCACTAGATGAAGGGTTGCATACCCTTCTCATCACCAAGGTCAAGGTCAAAATCAAGGTCAAAGTTAAATTACAGTATTTGCTTGTCAGGAACAGAACCTCTGACCCGCTCAAGACAATTTAGCAAAATTTCATACACACATGAACCTGTTTAAATGAAGGTTGAAAGAAAAAAAAAACTAGATGAGGGGTTACATACCCCTTTCAACACCAAGGTCAAGACCAAAAATCAAGATCAAAGTTAAAACAAGGTATTTGCTTGTCTGGATCATGAACTCTGGCCAACTCAAAGCAATTTAATGAAACTTCATACATACATTAATGGTCACTAGATGAGGAGTTGCATACCCTTAACATCACTAAGGTCAAAAATCAAGGTCAAATTTAAAATAATGTATTTGCTTGTCTGGCTCATAACCTCTGACCAGCTCAAGACAATTTAATGAAACTTCATACATACATTAATGGTCACTAGATGAGGAGTTGCATACCCTTAACATCACTAAGGTCAAAAATCAAGGTCAAATTTAAAATAATGTATTTGCTTGTCTGGCTCATAACCTCTGACCAGCTCAAGACAATTTAATGAAACTTCATATGAACTATTACTGTATGAGGGGTTGCACACCCTTCTCATCACCAAGGTCAAGGTCACAAAGCAAGGTCAAATGTCAAGCAAGGTATTTGCTCTTCTAGGCCACAGCTTCTCATCTAGTATATATGAGCCTATCTTTATATTTGCATCACCAATATATGGGATCTTGAACTCTCTGAGGTCAGGGTCAGATTGATTTTTCTTCTGTGGCCATTAGTTTGTACCTTTCAGATTTATTTCACTAACATTTTTCTGGTTTTCTTCATTCAATAGATATTTTTTTGTTGAGCTGGTATTGCTTGGAGGCAATCGGTCCATTGTCATTGGTTGCTGTATAATAGTTTGTCGATGGGCGTGTAATGTACCATATGCGGAACTCCTGAACATTTCTACCAGGTCCATCTATAGATCTACTCTGACCTTTTTACCACGCCTCCCTGTCTGTCTTTGATCTGTGTATCCCCCCTCCCTTAGATGACGAAGGGTCCGACTACAGCTCAGGCAACGAAACACCCGCCAGCACTTCCTCTCGCCAGGATCTTGACGAAGAGAAGAAGGTAACAAAGAAAACCAAAGCAAAGAAGAAGGAGAAGAAAAGCAAGGGCAAGAAAAAAGCCGAGGATTATGGGGATGAGCTGGAGAAGAAAACCAAAAAGAAAGGATTTGGCCTGCTAAGGTAGGAGCTTTTTAACCCCCCTCCCAAAATAAGCAAACGTTGAATTTTTCCTTCTTGTATAACGTAGAAGATGCTGGAAAAGAACAACCTGCCCTACCTTCCCCTTGGTTAACTTTCAACCAATCACCCCTCTGAGCACAGCAGGATTATGGGAAATAGGATGATTGGATATGAACATAACCTTCTCAGTAATGGGGAGTATCCATTATTTCTCAATCTTAAAGTCCTGCAGACACAGCGCCAACCTTAAATGTTTGTCACCCCTTTATCAACCTGTCCCGGTTGTGATTTGTGGTCCAGCAGCAATCCTTATCTATTGGCAGTGACTCGATGTGGTCAGTGTATCACCACACTTCCAACACTTGGGATTCAATTAGGCTGTGACGAGAGATAGCACGGGCCGAACGTTGGGACTACAGATGGCTGATAAGAATCCAATCGGCCACAATGTCAAGGGCAGTAATGGAAGAGATGTTCGCACGTTGAGGCAGGGACTGGGGAACAGGGCAGGGACGGCAAGGGTGACATGAAGGACACGAGAGGAGTCTGACCAGTTTCAAAAGATCTGGATTGTTTTCACCGTAGCGTCGGACATAGTTTCATTTCATATAGAAATTATACATGTGAAAATTCACTGATTAGTACGATACACAGACTAGGGAATGCATGCTGCAGCTGTGAGATGATGCAGGTTCTTCATTGTGTTTATTTTTATTTTTATACGCCGGTCAAAAAATGGACAGATTATGTCTCTGTCCATATGTCTGTTGACTTTCTCTTGATCGGGTCTTAACTTCTGAACTACTCAAGATAATTCAATTAAACTTGCTACACCTGTGCATCATTGCTATCTGTGTCCCGTATACTTTTCATTACCACTCCTCCAAGGTCACAATTCAAGGTCAAAGTAAAACAAGGTCTTTGCTCATCTAGACTATAACTTCTAATCCGCTCAATATAATTTAATGAAACTTGTTGCATATTTCTACCACCACTATGCAGTGTGTTGCAAAATATTCACCACCCTGGCCTCAAGGTCAAGATCACAAATTAAGTCCAAATGTTATACTTAGTTTCTGGTCCGCTCAACATAATCTAGCAAAACTTGATAAACGTTTGTACCACCACTAGGCAACATATTTCATAATCTTTTCATCACCCCAGCTCTAAGGTCACAAATCAAGGTCCAAGGTTATACTAGGTCTTTGTTTGTCCAGGCCATTGCTATAGATTGCTGTATAATGGTCGTCATTGGGGAGCTTGGACGTGTAAGAGCAGTCGTCCTTCAATGGGAGAGTTGGGGGTTTGATTCCACTAGCAGTTACTGCTGAAGTGTACCTGGGCAAGACACTGAACCCCTCATTGCCTCCGATGTGTGTCCCATCGGTCTATGAATGTGATAAAAAACTGATTATTCTTTATACAGATCTAGTAGAGTGCTGTATGCATGGGTAAATGAGGGCACAGGTTGTGATGTAAAGAGCTTTGAGTATCTTGATAAGATAGAAAGGTGATATACAAGTACAGTCCATTTTCTATAATAGTTTGTCAATGGGCGTATAACATATTGTATGCATATTTGTTATGTCTTTGCGTTGGTAAAATTAGATCAGTTCTAGTTTTAAACCAAAACTTTGTAAGTAAGTTGTCTATGTGGGTCATGCATCAACCTACAGCTGAAGTTGGCGTTATAAGACGGTAGTTAGGTTTGTTTTTGAGTGCCTATCCTGCAATCTAGTGTTATTTTCTCATTAGCGACACCTACTGTATAGGAGGAGAACTGTAGCTAAAGAGCAACATTTAACAGAGAATGCAACAAACACGGAAAGTGCGTTGCTCTGATTTGCTACAAGGTGTTCTGACACAATTCTGTTTTAAACTAAGCCTTGTACAATCGTTATAACTGAGATTGGTGTTTGTTTACTGCAACAGTAAGACTGTATCGGGGGTCTTTCTGTGTGTATGCTTGTTCTTCTCGTGTTTGCGTGGATTGTTCACAGGTACTCCGGTTTCTTCCCACACTCCAAAAACATGCGTGTTAGGCTTTCTTCTGGCCTCGGCCTCCCTTGTTAAAGGGATCTGTGAGCTCAGTGGGATTTGCCTGGTTAAGTAAAGGTTAAATTAAAAAAATATTTTCCCATTTGTAAGCTGTAATAAAAGACTTTATGAAAGACTCATGTTGTCCCTCATCACGGTGCAACCAGGGGATGTCTATCTGTGCGTTCTCTATGAGCATCTTGATGTTCAAAAGCCTCCTTTCGAATGTTGGGTCATTAAAATCTAAGGTGGCCACCACCATTTTTATTTGTAAACCACCCACCCTGATCATTTGAGGAAATCAATGACTTCGCCATTGCACCTGGCAGTGGAAAAAATCTACTGCCTTTGCTCTTGAGGGTCGTCACTCTGCTCCGACTCAGACAACAAATAGAAAAAACCTGCCTCTGTTCTTCTACAGCACAGTGTCTCTTTACAATTTATAATAATGTAGGTCAGAACTTTCCTGGCAACACCTCCTTACATCGCTATGCCGATGATACAGTTGTTTATTGTAGATCTAGAATAGTTGCCAAGGCTTTCCAGCTTCTACAGTCTGCATTCGACACCATCCAGTCAGATTTGTTCCATCTCATCAGCTACTTAGACTACAAGTCTCGTAGACATAAAAACCTGGATGACCCTAAATTTTCTGCTTCTGAACAGACAAAACTGAGGTTTTAGTTTTTGGACCTGAGCATCTTAGGAATTAATTTTTCAGTCTTTCGACCTCCTTGGATGGTATTAATCTGACCTCCAGCTCTAATGTTAAAAACCTTGGTGTTATTTTTGATCAGGACATGTCTTTTATCCTCCACATTAAAAACTTTACTAGAACCACCTTCTTCCACCTGCGTAATATCACTAAAATTAGAAACATCTAAAAATGATGCAGAAAAACTGGTCCATGCATTTGTCACGTCTAGACTGTACTTTTGCAACAGTTTATTATCTGGGTGTCCAAATACTTCTTTAAAAAGTCTTCAGTTGATCCAAAATGCTGCGGCCAGAGTCTTAACTGGAGTTAGTGGGAGAGATCATATCTCTCCAGTTTTAGCTTCTCTCCACTGGCTCCCTGTCAAATCCAGAATTGAATTCAAAATCTTACTTCTAACCTACAAAGCTCTCAACAACCTAGCTCCATCTTATAGTACAGATCTTTTTGTTCGATATTTTCCTAAGAGCACTTCACTCACTGCAGGTTTACTTGTGGTTCCTAGAGTTTTCAAAAGCAGAATTGGAGGAAGATCTTTCAGTTCTTAGGCTCCTCTCTTTTGGAACCAACTTCCAGTTTCTGTCCATGAGGCTGACACATTGTCCAGTTTTAAAACTTTCCTTTTTGATAAATCCTATAGTTAGGGTTGGCTTGCTGCTATAGGCTTAGACTACTGGAGGACAAATTGACCTCACTTCCTTAAATGAATTGTTAAAACTGAATATTTTTCATTTGATACTATTTCTATCTTAACATGTGATTATTGACCTTCCATTGTGTATCTGTTCCTACCAAACCCACCCGCTTGTCCTGAGCCTGGTTCCGCTAAAGGTTTCTTCCTCATGAGGGAGTTTTTCCTTTCCACTGTCGCCTTCATGCTTGCTCAAGATCAGAGTTCTGTGATGGAGTTAAACACAAAGCAGTCTGCTCCTCAGATAAATAATGTTAAATTATTATTTTTATATATGAATGTTTCTGTCCAGTGTCCTGAGACGACTTCTTTTGTGACTTGTCACTATATAACGAACTGAATTAAATTGAACTGAATCTCAAACTGGTGTTAAATGTTAAAATCAAAGCGATGTTGTTTTGTTTACTCTTCATTGGGTATTTTGAACATTTGTTTGACTTGTGACAGTATTTAAAGCGAGTTAAAGCCCCACTGACATGATTTTTTAATTTTCATAAAATTACTCAAAACATATATCTTTTATCATTTAAATAGGTTCGTTTTTGCAAACAAAATGATAAATCACTTTAATTTTGCTTTAAAAGTGATTTTGAAGTTCAAGCCGTGTTTAATCGTGGGAAATCCGATTACACGCAAACGCACCATCTGTGACGTAACACCGGGCAGAGCTCTGGGCTTGTCACAGTGTGCGCGTGTGAGCAGCTCCACATGAAGGTAAGTCTGATACAGCATCAGACCTAAATTAGATCCTGTTGTTTCTTGTTCCATCACCCAAACTATTTTCTGCTTCCCAAAATGAAGACAAATAGCTCAAATCTTCACATAGATTGATAAATTCGTCGGGTTTTAAATTGTCCGCTATTAAAGAGACCAGAGCCCTCTGCCTCTCACTACGTCACAGATGGTGCGTTCGCGTGTAATCGGATTTCCCATGATTAAACACGGCTTGAAGTTCAAAATCACTTTTAAAGCAAAATTAAAGTGATTTATCATTTTGTTTGCAATAACAAACATATTTAAATGATAAAATATATATTTCTTGAGTAATTTTATGAATAGTAAAAAAATCATGTCAGTGGGCCTTTAAATTGCAATGGATTATTGTCAAAATCGCATTGTGTTAAATTTAAACTCGAGCTCAGTTGTGCCATAGCACAAAGAGCGGTGAATCACCTTTTTTTTATCAGAGTCAGAGTCAGAGTCAGAGTCAGAGAGAATTTATTGTCATTTGCACCGCATGTAGTACATGTGTTGAAAACGAGATTATGTACACAGGGTCCCAGTTACATCCAACAACAAATGCAAGAGAAATACAATAATAACATCTAGGATTAACTAAGAGAGACATCACATCAGCTAGTAATACACTAAGCCCTAATGTAGTAGAAAAACATCATTATAAACAGCAGCACGAACATGAGCAGATGGTCACAGATGAACGCAGCAACAAGAAACAGATCAGTACAGTATCAGTATGATGTGACATTTTGCAGTGTTTATTCTTATTATTTATTTATTCATGAGTCTGACAGCCTCAGGGTAGAAGCTGTTTCTCAGTCTAGTGGTTCTACATTTGATGCTCCTCAACCTCCGTCCCGAGGGGAGTGGTGCAAAGAGTGAGTGTGCTGGGTGAGTGAGGTCTTTCATGATGCAGGTGGCTCTTTTTCTGCATCTGGAGGTGTAAATGTCTGTGATGGTGGGGAGACTGACTCCCACAGACTTCTGTGCAGCCTTCACCACTCTCTGCAGAGCTTTTCTCTCTGCAACTGTGCAGCCTCCATGCCACACGTTGATGCTGGAGCACAGGACGCTCTCCACTGCACACCTGTAGAACGAGGTGAGGACTGGGCTTCTCAGACCGGCTCGTCTCAGCCGTCTGAGGAAGTAGAGTCTCTGATGACCTTTCTTGATCAGGCTGGTGGTGTTGTTGCTCCAGCTGAGGTTATCATTCAAGTGTACACCCAGGTATTTGTAGCTGGAGACCACCTCCACCGCAGATCCACCTATATACAGTGGGGTGTGGGTGTGTTTGTTCCTTCTGAAGTCCACAATCATCTCCTTCGTCTTCTTCACATTCATGTGAAGGTTGTTCTCTTTGCACCAGCTCTCCAGATGTTCCACCTCCTGTCTGTAGCTGGATTCATCATTATCTGTGATGCATCCCACCACAGCTGTATCATCTGCAAACTTAACAATATGACAGCCTGGATGTGTGGCTGTACAATCATATGTGAGCAGAGTGAACAGAAGAGGGCTCAGCACACATCCCTGAGGAGAGCCAGTGCTGAGGGTGATGGTGGAGGAGGAGAAGTTGTGGATCTTCACGGACTGTGGTCTGTCTGTTAAGAAGTCTAAGACCCAGTTACAAATAGAGGGGCTTAGTCCAAGTGTGGATAGTTTGTCTATCAGAGTTTGGGGGATCATGGTGTTGAAGGCAGATGTGAAGTCCACAAAGAGCAGACGCACGTGCTAAACACCTTTGCTAAACACCTATGCTAAACACCTTTATTTTTTTGGATATTTGGTAGGTAAGCGCATCAGGTGCACAAACCGAACACACATTTCTGTTTTTTTTCCTGCAGAAGATACGGCTATACATGCTAAAGGTGCAAAGATTAGATTTATTTTTGTTCCAAATTCATTGATACGTTTAGTCTTTAAAAAAAAAAAAAAAAGCCCTGTTAAAATCTACTTTCTCCTTCTGCCTCTTCCTTTCTTGCTCGTTTTTTGGGTTCACCTTCTTGTAGATGTTGCGGTACCACTCAAAAGCAAATTCTAACTCGGTTATTTAGTTCAAGGCAGGGCACAAAAAAATATTAAATGGTATTTTCTACTTGCCACAGTACGTTTTCTCCATGAGGACAAATTAAACACGCAGGTCGTTCAGTCAGCCACCAGAAACACTCAAAGCCAGCCTACATTGGGCTGATTGCAGTAAAAGCTTCCATAATGCTGCTCCGCACCCTCCCCTCTCTCCGCCTGGCCTTTATCTCACCGACTTGATTGGTATTGAACTCGAAATATGACTTAATTAGCCGCAGCATTGCTCCGTTCAGTCTGATTGGCGCTCTCAAATGGTGTTTTACTCCAATGGCAGCATTAGGAAAAGGGCAAATTATAAACATATGACCTCAATTTACCGTAGCAGGGAACGTGTGAGCAACAACAGCTTGCGCGGCGAATGTTGGACGTCGGCCCCGTCCTTCCTCAGCGGCTGTAAATATTTATTTTAGCTGCCGCGCTGTTAGAGGAGCAACTTGTGTTTGGCTGCAGATGAGTGTTACAAACAGTTGGTTGTAAGGTGACCCCTGGAAATCACATATTTGTTGTAGAAGTGTTTGTTTTTTTCCCCCCCGCTAGATGTTTGTGACCTTGTTTATATCATTTTTATAAAGCGTTCAAGTAATTATAATAAAAATGACTTCAGGGACCATTCCTGAAGAGGCTTCGATCCCTTGTTCCTAAAGTAAACGAGTGGTACGCCCACGTGCCTCCCCGCCGCCGAAGCATTTGAATCGTGTTTGTACCGTAGTTTTGGAGATGAGTGTTTTTCTTGACTGGAGTTGAACAGGGAATAAATGTTTTTTGGTACAAGTGGATAGGAGTTGCAATGTGGAGAAGAACAGAGGATTATTTTTTCTTTTATCCACCACCAGGTGCAAGGGCAGAGCCAGGGGGTGGCCCATGGTGGCCTTGGCCATCATTAATTAATCTTTGGCCACCCCAATAATTTCAAACAACTTTTAAGCAACATAAAAACTCGGAAGCATAGTTTCCTCATATAATTGTGATGGCCAGTTTACATATGTACGGTGGTGGCCATCTTGGATTTTGACATGACAACCCAATTTTTTGAAGGGAACGTTTCTAAACTTCTTCATAAAAATTGTTGTCAGCCTCTTCCGTCCAACCTCCTTTCTCAAACGTACGTCCTGTCTCAATGATTGTTAAATAATCTAAGACAAATGGCAGTGCCCTTCTCACCCAGCGACCCACCACTGGTCTTGGCAGTTTTCAGCTCATGGCGTCCAAGTCTCTGCCTGGAAGCGTCGCCAGACTCGCCACCATGGAGGAGGGTGTGCTACTTGCTAATCACAGACAGACCAGAACTCTGACAGGATCAGTAGCTGGAAGAGAATATTTACACAACATTATTAGATTGTACTGTATTTAGTTTTTGTCACCTGCTGCTTAAATGTGAAAGTTTTTGCTCAGGTTTTTCAATTCAAGATGGCGGCTGCACCTTTGAAGATGAGCACAAATAAATGGCTAGAACTCTGTCTGTTTTGCAAGTAATTACGTAAATTTTGAGGCGATTCACTCACGACTAGGCTTGTTGCGATAAACAATAAATCAATTAATCGCATGATAAATTGAAATTATCAACCTCGTTTTCATTTATCGGCTTTATCGTTTCTTCATGTCTCTTTTTGAAGACACCGGATGACAAAAAGCTCAACTCCGGTGCTCTTCACTGACCCCTCCCTTTCTCTTTAAAATTTGTTTTAACTGTCCAAAATCGTGTTTTTGGATCATTAAAAGCTGAGAAGCTAAGCTACGAG
>JBBPBX010000155.1:141678-153679 GCA_038048925.1 Garcialebias charrua | reverse complement strand
CTGCGCACAGAACGCATGCGTAGAGCTATACTGGGGCCTTAAAGGTGAACTATGTAATTTCAGCAGGACGCTGGGACTTAGAAAAATTTCCAGCAGGTAAAAGCATTCTGCTCCCTCCCCTCAGGGCCATATATGGCTCTGAGGAGGAGCCACAGTCCGTTCTCTGTTGAACTTGAGTTCTGCAGCTCCGTCCCCTGCTGTGTGTCCGCTCGGAGCGCTTCAATATTCTGTGATTATATGTTAATAAAATGTTTTAAAAATATAATAAAACCATAGAGCACTTGTCCAACAACTCAAAAACCAGCAGAAATCATCAGAGCTTCACGAAGCCACGTTGGACACGATTTAATTCGCTCGTGACTTCCTCTTTCTGTCAGTGCAGGTCTGGAATGCTCCGCCCCCACTACATGCAATGGCGTAGGCAAGGGGGGTTCGGGGAGTTTGAACGAACCACCCACTTTTAAACGAGAAGTTGACCAAGCTAAACTGACATGGCTGGATAGGTCAATGGAAAAAGCGTTCGCCTTCCGTCCCAAACCTTATGGGTTCAATTCCCGCATGGTACAACTTTTTTTATTTTTTATTCATTCCAGATTAAAAAAACACAAGAAAACTATTTACAAAACAACAAGAAATAAAACAATACATGAAATGAAAGGAAGCAGAAGAAGAAAATAATCTTATCTGCCCCTTCTCAAACTAATTTTCTTTTTTTTCAAACACTCGATTCAAACAACTAATTTTACGTTTGTCTTTTATTGGATAAAAAAAGGAGTTAATATGCCTGTGGTTAACACATTCTTCTTTTTTTATCCAATAAAAGAGTGTTTGAAAATAAAAATTAGTTTGAGAAGGGGCAGATAAGATTATTTTCTTCTTCTGCTTCCTTTCATTTCATGTATTGTTTTATTTCTTGTTGTTTTGTAAATAGTTTTCTTGTGTTTTTTTAATCTGGAATGAATAAAAGAAAAAAAAGTTGTACCATGCGGGAATTGAACCCATAAGGTTTGGGACGGAAGGCGAACGCTTTTTCCATTGACCTATCCAGGCATGTTAGTTTAGCTTGGTCAACTTCTTATTCAAACAAACCGCCCCTCATAAAATTCTGGCTACGCCCATGACATGTCCTGTCTGCGCTGCGAAGTTCTGTGATTATATGTTAATAAAACGTTTTAAAAATATTATAAAACCATGGAGCACTTGTCCAACAACACAAAAACCAGCAGAAATCAGCAGAGCTTCACGAAGCAACGTTGGACATGATTTAATTCGCTCGTGACTTCCTCATGTCTGTCAGTCGATGTCTGGAATGTCTGGAATGTTCCGCCCCCACTACATGTCCTGTGGCAGACGCTGCGAAGTTCTGTGATTATATGTTAATATAACGTTCTAAAAAATATAATAAAACCATGAATCACTCGTCCAACAACACAAAAACACCCTGAAATCAGCAGAGCTTCACCAGCCACTTTGGACATGATTTAATTCGCTCGTGAGTCGTGACAAATCAATTTCCTCATTCCTGTGAGTGAAGGATGAAGCGATCACTTGACTTTTGGCAAAAAAACAAAATAAAAGTCCAGCTCTGGGATGAAGAAGGGATATTTAATACATTTGTGTCACATACAAAACAGTCCTGCATCGCTTTGCAATCCTTTGAATGAGAACGAGCCGCGGCGCTGAGGCTGGGACAGGTGGGGGCGTGGGTTGGGGCGTGACAAACAACTCTGTTTTTATTGGCTGGTCAGTGTCCGGGTCACTCTGTGTTTTTAGTGTTTTTATAAATGCTGATAGAGAAGCAAGGGGACTATAGTTTTTTTCAGAGATTACTTTGTCTAACATCAGTTTGTCAGTAGATAGTGACAGAGTGAAGAAATATGTTAAAAATATATTGTTAGAAAAGTTACAGACTACATTACAAAGTTACATAGTGCAGCTTTAAGACTGAGCTGAATACAGCATCTCAGACTGAGGAAGTCTTTCGTACGAAAGAAGAAACGTTTCTACAATTTTTTTGCTTTGTTTTGTTGTTTTTTGAATGTCCACAGGACCAGACTTAGCTTTTTTAGATTTTTCTACCTGGATTATTGAGCATGCATCAGGGTATTTAACAGCTGTCGTTAATCCAGGGGGGAAAAAAGTTTCATACGACTTTATCCTTGAAATACTGCGACTTTATTCACGTAATTTTATGGCTTAAAATTTTTTTTTAGCATGGCCCTAAAGCTCCATCGTAACAGGCACTGTTCAGAAAAAAAAAACCATTTACTGTACATATCAGTCTATGTTACTGTTACATATTTAATTAAAATATTAAAAATTATTTCTGTGCAAGTATCTTACAACGTGGACACCTGCAGCTTTTAGACAAGTGCAGCCTAAATATGTACAAAATGACTATTATTATTATTTAGTGGGCGTGGCTTATTATTTTGTGGGCATGGGTGCACTCAATAGTCCAGAAATTATGGTATCTTTAGATCGCTATTTTGTTGAGAAACATTATTTTTTAAATCTACTTCAGTGTACTTGCTCCAGTATCACCCTTCCTTTGCTACTTTTAGCTGAGATAGGTCCGTTTCGGCTTCTTCAGTCATTCAGCACAGCTTTCACCTCTCGTTCTTACTTTTTCCTCTTGTGCTCTCCAGCGCTCTCTATGTTGTAGCTGGAGATGTTAAGCAGACCCTCCGCCTTTTCATCCTGGAAAAACAACATTTATGGTTGAGTTCAATTTCAAGCTCGTCATTATTCTGCGCGTGTTTGGACAACAGAAAATACACATTAGAACGTGACACCAGTTCTGGTTTATGTATTAAAAGTCGGGTTTTGATCACCTGTTGGGAGTTGTACCAGTAAAGATTGGGCCCCTGGAGGACAAACCAGAAGCGCTGCCACTTCTGGGTGATGAAGACGCTGCTCTCTCTTCTTTTCTTCCACAACCAGCCGTCGCAGTCGGGATGATCCAACTCACGGCAGGACACCCGGCGCCGGCTAAGAGTTGTCGTCATTCCTGGAAAAACACAAATATAAGAAGAGGAAAAGCAAACGAAGTAAGCAGCTGATTTTTTACTAGGATCACAAAGCTTTATTTCTGTTACTGACTTTTGAAACTGTTCTTTTGAAACAAGTGTTCAGCTGAAATGATTACCGTATTTTTCGGAGTATAGGTCGCACCGGAGTATAGGTCGCATTGTCCAATTATCACCAATAGATTGGAAAAATTCCTAGATAGGTCGCACTATGTTTAGCTCTGCTGCAAATGTCTGCCACAGGAGCGCACAGCAAGGCTTTTAAGAAGATTAACACTTAAAAACAATTATTTGTTTGATAAAAATTATAGCAAATATATGTCTGAGCTGAACTTTTCCTTAATAAATGAACGTAATTGTGAAATGAGCTGGATTTAAAAATTTGTTTCGCCGAAAGTGATAACAAGCCATATATAGGTCGCACCTGAGTATAGGTCGCAGGCCTTGAAAAAACCATAAAAGGTGTGACCTATACACCAGAAAATACGGTACTTTAAGACCCTATAATTACCTTTCACAGAGGTCTTCTTGGTCTCTTTATTAGCCTGTAAAGAGAAAAACGTTTAAATAAATAAATGAACTCAACTCAATCTGACTGAGCTAAAGATAAATGTTCTTCTTCTGCTCCCACCGTGTGCCCCACCATCTCAGGACAGGAAGAGACGCTTGTTCTTTCCTGGTTTAACGTGAGAGGTGACGGAGTCCTGAAGGACGGCGAGCGGTCCCTCGTGAGTTTCGGTGAGAGTTTCAAACCTCCTGAACTCTTGATCTCTCCTGAGGAACATGAAGATGCACAAACCTGAACAAACATGCTGCACTGCAACACGCTGCTCTTCATGAACACACTCTGATAAAAGTGACATAAAAGGCAGGAAGACTGTAAATGTTTATGAAGCGTGTGATCCATTTTTCTTCTGTACATATTACAGCACAATTTTCATCCTGCAGTTTTTAAGTTATTTCAACAAATTATAAAGCAAAACGTTCAGCTCTTTCAGGACAATCCTGCTTTTGGTATTGGTGCAACTGTAGCTTTTTGAAATATTTTGCCTTTTCTGCCACTTTTTCCTCATTGAAAACAAATTGAGCTCATTTTACATCCTTCAAATCTCTAGATCTGTTTATATTGTCTGATCCTTTCACATTTTGTTCTGGTTCAGCTTCTTTCAGCTTCTTTGTGCAAATTTAAACTTTTTATTATTTTTTTTTACTTTCCGCTAATTTCAGCTGATTTTTTTCAGCTGTTTTGTGCTCCTTTCTGATTTTTTTCTGCTAACTACAAAATTTTTGTGCTTCTAACTTCTTTCTGCCAATTTCAGCTTGTTATACTTCTTTCAGCTTCTTTCTGGAAGTTTCAGCTTTTCTGCTATTTCAGCTACTATTTAGCTGTTATATGCTAATTTTAGCTTTTTCAGTTAATTCCAAAATTGTTGCAGTTATTTCAATTTTTTTTATCCTAATTCAGCAAAAAATGTTCTCTCTCCACTTCCTTCTGGTAATTTAAGCTTTTTTCTGATTTTTTTTAGCTGCTTTAGAGCTAGAGGTAATTTCAGCTTTTTCAGGTAATTTCAACTATTTTGTGTTCATTTCTGCTCCTTTCAGCAAAACTGGGCAAACATGTTCTTTCTGCTTTCTTACGCTAATTTAAGCTGATTCTACATTTTCAGCTAACTTTTTGCATTTTGTTTTAGCAAATTTCAGCCGTTTTCAGATAAATTCAAGTTTTTCATGGTAATATTAGCTACTTTCAGCCTAATTAACTTATTTCTGCTAACTTCAGCTTGTTATGCTCCTTGCAGCTTATTTCTGAGTTTTAGCTTTTTATGCTATTTCAGCTACTATTTAACCATTTTGTGCTAAATTTAGCTTTTTCAGCTAATTCCACATTTTTTAGCTCATTTCAGCTCATTTCACTTCCTTCTGGTAGTTTAAGCTTCTTTTTTCTGCTCATTTAATTCTAATTCAGCAAGTACGTGTACTTTCTGTTTTCTTCTGCTAACTTAGGCTTGTTCTTCCATTTCAGGTACATTTCAGCATGTTTTCAGTTAATTTCAGCTGTTTTCCAGCAAGTTCTTAAAGCCCCACTGACATGATTTTTAAATTTTCATAAAATTGCTCAAAATATATATCTTTCATCATTTAAATATGTTCATTTTTGCAAACAAAATGATAAATCACTTTAATTTTGCTTTAAAAGTGATTTTGAACTTCAAGCCGTGTTTAATCATGGGAAATCCGATTACACGCAAACCATCTGTGACGTAGTGAGAGGCAGAGCTCTGGGCTTGTCACAGTGCGCAGGTATGAGCAGCTCGACATGAAGGTAAGTCTGATACAGCATCAGACCTAAATTAGATCCTGTTGTTTCTTGTTCCATCACCCAAACTATTTTCTGCTTCCCAAAATGAAGACAAATAGCTCAAATCTTCACATAGATTGATAAATTTGTCGGTTTTAAATTGTCCGCTATTAAAGAGACCAGAGCCCTCTGCCTCTCACTACGTCACAGATGGTGCGTTCGCGTGTAATCGGATTTCCCATGATTAAACACGGCTTGAAGTTCAAAATCACTTTTAAAGCAAAATTAAAGTGATTTATCATTTTGTTTGCAAAAACGAACATATTTAAATGATAAAATATATATATTTTGAGCAATTTTATGAATAGTAAAAAAATCATGTCAGTGGACCTTTAAGCATTTTGCAGGAAATGCATTTCTCAAGTTACAGTCTGAGGTTTTGTTTTCCTGCAGATTGTTTTGGATTTGATCATATTTTGACATTATCTCTGTTGTCTTTCAAAGATCAGAGGATACAGTATATGAATCTGAAGGTTTCCACTCTGCCATGCTGGATGAGATGACTAGAGTGTGGAGAGGCGCACCACTGAAACACGTCTCAGCACCAGGACAAAGAAATAAATAAAATCACAAACATATTGACGATTTCGAAGAAACATTGTTTGTACCTGAGGCTGGCAGAGGCGACGACCTTCCCGGCTGGTTTTGATTCGAAGGTACGGTCAGCTTCCCCTCCAGCTCCTTGTCAAAGTGCAGCTCTGATTCCTCCTGTCCCATAGGATGCTGAGGTGGCTCCGGTCCGTGAACGGCTCGCCTGAAACAAAAACACAAAGAAATATCAAAGAATTTGGTCAGTGGTGTCTGAGATGCTATGACAGCAGAGAAGTGCAAAGAAATTACCATCAACGCAGTGAAAAAGTAGAATAATCAAGCAAGACTGCTTAAAAAAGGTCCCGGCTTGTATTCATATTACCATGAGGCGTTCACGGACCTCAGTCAACTTTAAAAACAATTGTCACACGATGCTAACTTATATAAAATGTGAGCTTGAATTAAGACCTAGCATTTCTTAAAGGAGTGCATAATGGCAGACACTTTTGTGCCAGAATTTTTGATTAAGATAATTTTTCGTTGAAAAACGACAAGTTATTTTGGTCAGACCTTGAAAATAATGTTAACCACATGATGTCACATTCAGAGTATGTGATGTGAATGACCCTCAGCTACTACCAAACCACCTTCTAGCTGAATGTCTGTAAACTGACAGAGGCACAACCCTTTTGGTGTTTGCCCTCATCAATTACCGTAAATGTGATGGCCATCTTGAACTGGAATATCTGCAGAAGTTATTCAGTTGTAGAGACAATTCCAATAATCAATTTCTGAATGTTTTATTAAAATCGCTCTAGCAGTTCATGGTTGATTCCAAAAGTTAATACTGAAGTTTTAAGCAAAGATTTTAATGAGTGGCACTTTGGGTATGTGTTGTGAATAACTCTCTGCTACTATCACACCAAAGTTTAGTAGAATGTTTGTCAAATTAACTCTATTATAGTTGGTTTTCTAAGACCCAATAGCTGTGGTGGTCATTTAAATGATTATTTCTCAAGTTTTATTAAAATCCATCCACTGGTTCATAAGACATTTTGCTAACAGAGTTTGCTCCAATAGTTAATGGCTCAGTTTTAAAAACAGATCTTGAGCAATCAGTTCTCATTCAAAGTATATGTTGTAGATGACTCAACTACCACCACATCAAATTTGAGCTCTATGTCTATAATGTTGACTGAGTTATAGTTGTTTGTGTATTTGCTAAAGTTGCTCATCTGTGGCAGCCAATTTGAATCATATTGACTCCAAACGTTAAGCACTGGTCGAAGAATGTTCAGTCATAAACTTCTGAAAGTTTCAATGAAATCTGTTCAGGAATTCTTCTGATAATTTGCTAATGGAATGAACAAACCACCTGGATCAAATATTGAGTCATTCACAGATAAAATTATTGAACTATTTGACAAGAGATGCAATAAAACAATTTTTCTTTGTGGAGACTTTAATATTGATTTGGGAATACAGAAAGATTCAAACAATGTTGGTTCATTTATAGACTCAATGCATTCCCTAAATCTTTACCATTTAATTTCAAAGCCAACAAGAATCACGTCTCACAGTGCAACTATAATTGACAATATTTTTACAAATGCCACAAATGGGAATGTGACTGGTGGTATCTTAATGAGTGATCTTAGTGATCATTTACCGGTGTTTACCATCTACAAGAAGTTTCAATCAATCAAAAAAATAATCCCATGTACAACAAAAATAATAAACACATCTAAGAAAGCTTTAGATAAGTTGAAAGATGATTTAATTGAACAAAACTGGGATAGTGTTTATGTTGATGATGTAAATAAATCATATGATGCATTCATGAATATCCTTGAAGCTTTATATAAAAAAATTGTATTATAAAAAATTACACTAAGAAGAAAGTTGTTGACCAGCAATGGATGACGAAGGGATTGAGAAATGCTTGTAAAAAGAAAAACTATTTGTACTCCTGTTTCCTGAAATGTAGAACACGAGAAGCTGAAGATAGATATAAACAATATAAAAACAAATTAGTTGGGATTATAAAAAAACATAAGAAAGAATATTATAGTGACTTGTTGAATAAAAGTTATGGAGACATGAAAGCTACATGGCGGGTAGTGAATAATGCTTTACAAAAAAATACAAATAAAACAAGCATTTCACAAACCTTTACAATGGATAACAAGAAAGTATACGATGAAAATGTAATTGTAAATGGATTTAATCATTACTTTGTTGACATTGGAACCAACCTTGCTGCAACGATACCTAAGGTGAATAAGGATGTGAATTATTTAATTGAGGATTACCCTGAAAGTATGTTCCTGCATGGAACTGATAAATATGAAATAATGAATGTCATTAATACATTTTTGGACAAAAGATCAAAGGATTATATGGATATGGATATGATGTTTGTAAAGCACATACTGGGTCATGTAATCGAACCATTTACATACATATGCAATTTATCATTTACAAAAGGAGTATTTCCTGACAGAATGAAGGTGGCCAAAGTGATACCTCTGTTCAAAGGAGGTGACAAATGTGAGTTTAATAATTATCGACCGATATCCTTGTTACCACAGTTTTCTAAAATATTGGAGAAATTATTTAGTAACAGATTAGACCAATTTATTGAAAAACAAAATATTTTAACCAATAGCCAATATGGTTTCAGAGCAAAAAATTCAACATCCATGGCGCTTGTGGACTTTATTGAACAAGTAACAACTGCTGTGGACCAAAAACAGTATTGTGTGAGTGTGTTTGTTGACTTAAAAAAGGCTTTTGATACGGTCGATCATAACATTCTTTTTGAGAAATTGTATAAATATGGTATCAGAGGATTGACTCTGAAGTGGGTGTGCAGTTACTTAAACAACAGGAAACAATTTGTGCAGATAAATGATATAAGATCGGATTACAGCAACATTACATGTGGAGTTCCTCAAGGATCTGTAATTGGTCCAAAGTTGTTCATCCTGTATGTAAATGACTTGGTTAAGGCGTCAAGTCTCCTTAAATGTGTTCTTTTTTTAGATGACACAACTTTTTTTTGTTCTGGTATGAATATTGAACAGTTATTGAAATTAATGATGATTGACCAGAAAGTTAATTCTCAATAGTCCAGGTATCAAATCCGCTCATTCTCAATCAGTTCATCTGGACAGTTTCTTTTTAGTAGAAACGTTTCACCCTCACTCCAGAGGGCTTCGTCAGTCAGAGCAGTCCAAAGCAAACTGAAGCTACCCCACCAAGTAAACAACTTAAGTGGACCAACCAGTTTGCTGTAGCCAAGATGGTTTCTGGGGGCTTGTCCCTCGTCGACTCCTCCCAGGCAGGCAGACATGTCCAAAGTGGTTCAAGACCAGAAAGTTCATTCTCAATAGTCCAGGTATCAAATCCGCTCATTCTCAATCAGTTCATCTGGACAGTTTCTTTTTAGTACAGAAAGTTTCAACTAAAAAGAAACTGTCCAGATGAACTGATTGAGAATGAGCGGATTTGATACCTGGACTATTGAGAATGAACTTTCTGGTCTTGAACCACTTTGGACATGTCTGCCTGCCTGGGAGGAGTCGACGAGGGACAAGCCCCCAGAAACCATCTTGGCTACAGCAAACTGGTTGGTCCACTTAAGTTGTTTACTTGGTGGGGTAGCTTCAGTTTGCTTTGGACTGCTCTGACTGACGAAGCCCTCTGGAGTGAGGGTGAAACGTTTCTACTAAAAAGAAACTGTCCAGATGAACTGATTGAGAATGAGCGGATAATGATGATTGAGTTTAATAAAATTCTAAATTGGTTTAGACTCAACAAAGTATCGTTAAACTTAGATAAGACTAATTACTGTATATGATATTTAGCAATAAAAATAAAATTATTGATGTTGCATTCAAGATTGACAATTCAGAAATCTGTAGAGTATATGAGGCGAAGTTTTTGGGTGTCATCATTGATGATAAATTATCATGGAAGCAACACAAATTCAGTTAAGACGAAAATGTCAAAATCTGTTGCAATTTTTTATAGAGTCAGGTATCTTCTGAATGATAAAGCTTTGGGTTTGTTGTACAATACAATTGTTGTGCCACATTTAATTTACTGTATTAATGTTTGGGGGAAAGCATGTAAATCAATTACAAAGCCCATTTTTATATTGCAGAAGAGAGTTATAAGAATTATCAAGGGTAAACATTATTGTCATCCATCAAATATATTATTTTGTGAATTGAAGTTTTTGAAGTTCCCTGATTTAGTGGATTATAACATCTTGTCATTTATGTATGTATACTGTAGAGCGCATCATAATGCATTGCCTTCTAATATCCAAAATAATTATGTGAAAAGATCCAGTAATTATAATCTTAAGGGGAAAGATGTTTTTCTTAAACCGCAATTCAGAACCAGTTTGAAGGGAAGATCTACCATAATTCAAGGTGTTAGACTGTGGAACGATTTAGAGTTATCTGTTAAGGAAGCTAAATCTATCTCAATATTTAAGAAACTGGTAAAAGTCCATATGCTAAAAAAATATATATGAATGTATTTCATGAAAAGTGTTAGATATTTGAAATATCGCTTGAGTTATTTACTTGTTTTGACAATTTTTTGAATATGTTTATTTGAATGGTTTATTGGATAACAAAGGAGCAGATATTATAAGATTTTTTTCTTCATCTGCTGCCTTTCATTTTATATATACTATGTTGTGTAGTTAAATATATGTTATTTGTTATGTTATGTATTTTAATTTTATTATGAAATGAATAAAGACTTCTAAAAAAAAAAACAACAACAAATGAACCAACAAACAAACCAACCAACCAACCAACGAAATAACAAAACAACAAACTAACCAGCGAACCAACAAACAAATGAACCAAGAAAAGAACCAACCAACAAACCAACCAATCGACAAACAAATGAACCATCCAAAAAACCAACAAACCAACCAATCAACTAACCAGCGAACCAACAAATGAACCAACAAACAAATGAACCAACCAACCAACAAATGAACCAACAAACAAATGAACCAACCAACCAACAAACAAATGAACCAACCAACCAACAAACAAATGAACCAAAAAACCACCAAACAAATGGACCAAAAAAACCAACTAACAAATGGACCAAAAAAAACAACAAACAAATGAACCAAAAAAACAACAAACAAATGAACCAAATAACCAACAAACGAATGAACCAACGAACCAACCAACCAATGAATCAAACAACCAACGAACCAACAAACAAATGAACAAATGAACCAATCAACACACCAACCGACAAACAAACAAACAAATGAACCAACAAACAAATGAACCAAAAAACCAACAAACAAATGGACCAAAAACCAACAAACAAGTGAACCAAAAAACCAACAAACAAATGGACCAAATAACCAACAAACGAATGAACCAACCAACCAATGAATCAACCAACGAACCAACAAATGAATGAACAAATGAACCGACCAACAAACCAACCAACCGACAAACAAACAAACAAATGAACCAACAAACAAATGAACCAAAAAACCAACAAACAAATGGACCAAATAACCAACAAACGAATTAACCAACGAACCAACAAACAAACAAACGAATGAACCAACAAACCAACCAACCAATGAACCAACGAACCAACAAACGTACGAACAAATGAACCAACCAACAAACCAACCGACAAACAAACAAATGAACCAACAAACAAATGAACCAACCAACAAACAAACAAACAAATGAACCAACCAACCAACAAATGAACCAAATAACCAACAAACGAATGAACCAACGAACCAACCAACGAACCAACCAACAAACAAACGAATGAACCAACAAACCAACTAACCAATGAATCAACCAATGAACCAACAAACCAACGAATGAATGAACCAACCAACCAACCAACCAACCAACCAACAAACAAACAAATGAACCAACAAACGACTGAACCAACCAACAAACAAACCAACCAACAAACAAATGTATCAAGAAACAAATGAACCAACCAACCAACCAACCAATGAATGAACCAACCAACAAACCAACCAACAAATGAATGAACCAACCAA
>JBBPBX010000155.1:105662-126167 GCA_038048925.1 Garcialebias charrua | reverse complement strand
TTGGTTTTATAATTCTGTCACTTCTAATTTTTTTTACTCATATGTTTATGTAAAATAGACCATTCCAACTACTGAACAGCCATGGGTATAACTAGAAACAGAAAGAATGATGGAAATGTGCAAACTGTACAAACAAATTCCTCAGCTGTGTCAGATAATACTGGCAGTTTTACACTTTTAGAAAAATGCACTTGAGTTTTAGTACTTTATATGTTTTCAGCGGAAAAATTAACAACAAAATCCGACAGTCCTATACATTGACAACCTTTGATTTGTCACAGGTTCCATTTTGGGCACAAGATGGCAGCATCGTGTTGACTAAATAGTCTGGCCTTTTAAAATGTATTTCAATTTAAAAAACTAATAAAGTTTTAGTAAATGTTATGTTTTATATTAAATTTATGGAAAAATAGCTTTTTGTTTGCATTTCAAAAATGCACAAAGTTCTCCCCCCACCCCCCACCCCCCCTTTCATTTCCTAAATTGCACATTTGATTTCCCTCAAAGTTTAACCTCATTATCAAAAAGCAAGACAAGGTAATAAGTATGAAAAAATAGAAAAATCCTCATTTTAAAGCTGTCGTTTTAAACAGTCATCTGTATCGTCTGACAGTTGTATTGTGAAATGTACCGGTAGGTTTCTTTCCAGTTTCAAGCATTGTGAATGACACAATTTCTCTACCGGTAATTACACACTTTTCTTATTCTAGATATTAGATCTGAGGGTGGTATCCATTTTTAAGACAATAAGGCAACTTACAAGGCTTTACTAAAAAGTTTTTCTTTAGAAAAGATGTTGCAGCTCTGACCAGCAAACAGTCCAGATCTCAGTGTATTAAGAGGTGTATTAAGAAAATTAAACTTTTTGAAATCTAGTCTAATGTACTGTATGTGGAAGTGCTTCATTTGTGACAGAAGACAATGCCTTGGAAGTAATCAAGGCAGAAGATGTGTTACAAAGTCATAATTCCGTTGTATAGCTTATTTTTATGTATTTTTTTATTTGCCCGCACAGCTGAACAAACCATAACCCACCTTAGACTTTATTGTCCGAAGGTGGGGATTACATGCTTTTACATTCATTTATGGTCACTTGGATTAAATGTTCTATTCACAAAGAGATTACTAAGAAAAACAAAACCCAAGTGTTAAAAATTATTGTTAGGTGGTCATGTTTCAGGCTTATTCTTTTAAATGCATTTGTCACTAAATTGATTGTTGCACAACGGAAAGAAAAAATCTAAATCTATGATGTCATTGTAAGTTCAATCTGAGGTTCTGCAGGCCGTGATCATCTTTCTAGCTGTCAGCACTCCTTCAACATGTGCACGACTAAACTATCTTCTGACTCTTTTTGCTTCATTGTATGTACTTGGTTCCTTTTTGCTTTGTGTGATGAAAATTACACTTGTATGAGTGACGTGTAACTTTGTGAAAGCATGTTTATGTTTGAATCGTTGCTAATCCTGGTTTTCTCATAGGTTGGCTGATGAAGATGACTATTGGCAATCCTGCTGAGCTCGACACTCTGATGGATGAAGCGGTGTATGAACGATACATCCGCTCCATTGAGGACTAACGCCACTTCTCTCTCCCTCGCTGTTTGCAACAACACTGACAGAGACGTGCACAACACGTGCCTCTCTGTTACATCACAGTGTTTAGCATCCAGCAGTAGAGCTTTTTAACTCCAGGCTGCTGATCTGCTCATGTTTTAGTTGTGAACTTTAGAAATTCTTCACCTGCTGTCTGACTTGAAGGAAACTTGTCAGTCGGTGGCACTGACCAAACACTGTTAACGTTTGCAGCTTCAATCCTCAAACAGAGGACTTGGAAACTCACAGTCTGTAGAATAGGTTTGAAACATTTCACAGGTTTAAGAATGAAATTATGCTCTAGGACACTGTTAGAATTAAAAAGCACTTTGGTCTCTGATATTAATTATGCTGGATGACACTGTGGATTTGGGACCCATGTAATGGAACATTAAACATTTCTTTACACACTCAGCTCTCTTTGGAATTGATTCTCAAATTTAGATGCTACATTAAAAATGTAGGCAATGTTTAACAATTTGTGCAAACCTTTGTACAAACTTGTCACATTGGTTCTTCCTCTTGTGGGTTGACGTTGAGGGGCGGTGGTTAACAAATCAGAAACGGATGCCTCCCACATCCACCACCACCCAAAACCAGGGATTATTTGACCACACACAGTTTACTCTGACATTGTTCAGACATAGTTTCACTAAACGATTGATATAAAATTATTTGTTTACCAGATGAAAAAACCATGATTAGAGCAGATTACTCACGTGTTCGACAGCAGTTTCCTGCAGGTGATGTTTACTTTCCAAACCAGACTGGATGAAGTTCTGCATCCAGTCTGGTTTGTGTTCCTTCACATTTGTTGATTCTGGAGATTAAGTGAAAACTGCAATTTGATGAACAGTCTGTGTCCGGTTGGAACATCAGCCGTCTGCAGGTAAAATCACCCCGAATGTTACGTCACATGGTTTGGCTTTTATTTTGAAAGTCAACTGCCATTTTTCGGCAAGGAATTTGCATTTTAGCTAAAGTCTGACCTAAATATATAAATTGCAAGTTAAACATTTAGCTATCCATCCATCCATCCATCCATTTTCTTCCGCTTATCCGGGGTCGGGTCGCGGGGGTAGCAACCTAAGTAGGGAGGCCCAGACTTCCCTCTCTCCAGCCACTTGGAGCAGCTCCTCTGGGGGAATCCCAAGGCGTTCCCAGGCCAGCCGAGAAACATAGTCCCTCCAGCGTATCCTGGGTCTTCCTCTGGGTCTCCTCCCGGTGGGACATGCCCGGAACACCTCACCAGGGAGGCGTCCAGGAGGCATCCTAACCAGATGCCCGAGCCACCTCAACTGGCTCCTCTCGATGTGGAGAAGCAGCGGCTCTACTCCGAGTCCCTCCCGGATGACTGAGCTTCTCACCCTATCTCTAAGGGAGAGTCCAGCCACCCTGCGGAGAAAACTCATTTCAGCCGCTTGTATCCGAGATCTTGTTCTTTCGGTCATAACCCAAAGCTCATGACCATAGATGAGGGTGGGAACGTAGATCGATCGGTAAATTGAGAGCTTTGCCTTTTGACTCAGCTCTCTCTTCACCACGACAGACCGGTACAGCGCCCGCTTCACTGCGGACGCTGCACCTATCCGCCTATCGATCTCACGCTCCAGTTTTCCCTCATTCGTGAACAAGATCCCGAGATACTTAAACTCCTCCACTTGGGGCAGGACCTCCTCCCCGACCCGGAGAGGGCACGCTACCCTTTTCCGGCTCAAGACCATGGCCTCGGATTTGGAGGAACTGATCCTCATCCCGGCCGCATCACATTCAGCTGCAAACCGCTCCAGTGAAAGCTGTAGATCACGAGCTGATGAAGCCAATAGGACCACATCATCTGCAAAAAACAGAGAAGCGATTCTAAGGCCACCAAAACGGATCCTCTCAACACCTTGGCTGCGCCTAGAAATTCTGTCCATAAAAGTTATGAACAGAATCGGTGACAAAGGGCAACCTTGGCGGAGTCCAACTCTCACCGGAAACGAGCCTGACTTACTGCCGGCAATGCGGACCAAGCTCTGACACCGGTCGTACAGGGACCTAACAGCCCATATCAAATGGGCCTGGTACCCCATACTCCCGGAGTACCCCCCACAGAACCCCCCGAGGGACGCGGTCGAATGCCTTTTCCAAGTCTACAAAGCACATGTAAACTGGTTGGGCAAACTCCCACGCACCCTCCAGGACCCTGTTGAGGGTGTAGAGCTGGTCTAGTGTTCCACGACCAGGACGAAAACCACACTGCTCCTCCTGAATCCGAGGTTCGACTATCCGACGGACCCTCCTCTCCAGAACCCCTGAATAGACCTTACCAGGGAGGCTTAAGAGTGTGATCCCTCTATAGTTGGAACACACCCTACGGTCCCCCTTTTTGAATAGGGGAACCACCACCCCAGTCTGCCAATCCAAGGGAACTGCCCCCGATGTCCACGCGATATTGCAGAGTCGCGTAAGCCAACACAACCCCACAACATCCAGAGCCCTAAGGAACTCAGGACGAATCTCATCCACCCCCGGAGCCTTGCCACCGCGGAGCTTTTTAACCACCTCGGCGACCTCCGCACCAGAGATTGGAGAGCCCGATCCAAAGTCCCCAGGCTCCGCTTCCTCAGTGGAAGACGTGCCAGTAGGATTGAGGAGGTCTTCGAAGTATTCCGCCCACCGACTCACAACATCCCGAGTTGAGGTCAACAGCACGCCATCCCCACCATAAATGGTGTTGGTCGCGTACCGCTTTCCCCCCCTGAGACGCCGGATGGTGGACCAGAATCGCCTCGAAGCCGTACGGAAGTCATTCTCCATGGCCTCTCCGAACTCCTCCCACGCCCGAGTTTTTGCCTCAGCAACCACCCGAGCCGCATGCCGCTTGGACTGCCGGTACCTATCTGCTGCTTCCGGGGTCCCACAGGCCAAAAAGGCCCAATAGGACTCCTTCTTCAGCTTGACAGCATCCCTCACCGCCGGTGTCCACCACCGGGTTCGAGGGTTGCCACCACGACAGGCACCAACAACCTTGCGGCCACAACTCCGATAAGCTGCCTCGACAATAGAGGCGCGAAACATGGTCCACTCGGGCTCAATGTCCCCCGCCTCCCTCGGAACGTGTTCAAAGCTCTCCCGGAGGTGGGAGTTAAAGCTCCGTCTTACGGGAGACTCTGCCAGACGTTCCCAGCAGACCCTCACAATACGTTTGGGTCTGCCAGGTCTGACCGGCATCCTCCCCCACCATCGGAGCCAACTCACCACCAGGTAGTGGTCAGTGGACAGCTCCGCCCCTCTCTTCACCCGAGTGTCCAGGACATGCGGCCGCAGATCAGATGAGACGACAACAAAGTCGATCATTGAACTACGACCTAGGGTGTCCTGGTGCCAAGAGCACATATGGACACCCTTATGCCTGAACATGGTGTTTGTTATGGACAATCCATGACGAGCACAGAAGTCCAACAACAGAACACCACTCGGGTTCAGATCAGGGGGGCCGTTCCTCCCAACCACACCCCTCCAGGTCTCACTGTCATTGCCCACGTGAGCGTTGAAGTCCCCCAGCAGAACAAGGGAGTCCCCAGGAGGCGCACCCTCCAATACCCCCTCCAAGGACTCCAAAAAGGGTGGGTAATCTGCGCTGCCGTTCGGCGCATAGGCACAAACAACAGTCAGAGCCCGTCCCCCCACACGTAGGCGAAGGGAGGCTACCCTCTCGTTCACCGGGGTGAACCCCAACGTACAGGCACCAAGATGGGGGGCAACAAGTATGCCCACTCCTGCTCGGCGCCTCTCACCAGGGGCAACTCCAGAGTGGAAGAGTGTCCAACCCCTCTCAAGGAAACTGGTTCCAGAGCCAGAGCCATGCGTTGAGGTGAGTCCGACTATTTCTAGCCGGAACCTCTCAACCTCACACACTAGCTCAGGCTCCTTCCCCACCAGAGAGGTGACATTCCATGTCCCAATGGCCAGCTTCTGTAGCCGAGGATCAGACCGCCAGGGTCCCCGCCCTCGGCCACCACCCATTCCACAATGCACCCGACCCCTTTGGCCCCTCCCACAGGTGGTGAGCCTATGGGAAGGGGGACCCACGTCTCCTCTTCGGGCTGTGCCCGGCCGAGCTCCATGGGTGAAAGCCCGGCCACCAGGCGCTCGCCAACGTGCCCCTCCTCCGGGCCTGGCTCCAGAGTGGGGCCCCGGTGACCCGCGTCCGGGCGAGGGAACATTGTTTCCATTTATATTACTCATCATAAGGGGTCTTGTGGGCTGCGCTTTGTCTCGTCCCTCACCTAGGACCTGTCTGCCTTGGGTGACCCTACTAGGGGCATAAAGCCCCTGACAGCATAGCTCCTAGGATCATTGGGACACTCAAACCCCTCCACCACGGTAAGGTGGCAGCCCAGGGAGGGGCTAGCAAGTTAAATATATAGGATGGAGGTAAATATATTGGTTAAATATATATTTTGGAAATTAAATGTTCAGTTTGTAAAATATATATTTTAAGTCCGAGCTGAATATTTAGTTAGCAAATTAATTATTTACTTTAGGAATTAATGTTTAGATTAGAAATTAATTATTTAGTGTCAGGTATATACGGTGTGTTGTATAACGAGCTGAACCCAGTGTGCAGGCTGGACTCGGAGGCATGATGAATGAAATAAATAAAAATACTTTAATAATACAAAAATAAAGAGGCTGTCTTGGCAGCTACTTACAATATCTATTGGATGCGAGAAAAACCATGGAACCAGGAGACCAGACACCAGGGGAACACACGATGACCCAACCATGAACAACACACGGACGCTGACTTACTGTATACTGTATATACACACAGTAATTAAACTAAACATTTAACTTGAAAGTTAAGTATTTAGTTTCTAAACTAAACATTTAGATTGTAAATTATATATTTGGGAACTATGACATTTATAAATGTATGAATAACATGGTGAAAATATGACTGAAAAACAAAATTTCCTTATTAAAGACTAAATAAACCAAAGATATTGCTGTTAATTTTTGACTGTATAACTTTACAAACGGCACCCCATAGATGCCTCCTAACAGTAAATAAAACGGTAAAAAACTGAGAATCACTAAAAATCTTTTTAAATTTGTCAAAATAGTTAAACACAGAATAAGAAAATACACAGCAAGTTCAGTAAATAAGTAGTTTACATTACTTTTAGGACTACTTTGTGGGGCAAATGAATTTTTGTTGCCCCAATGGACCAGCCTCCACTGCTAACACCTGACAGACTTCCACTCCTGCAAGTAGGATTTTCGTTCCAGTAGAAGAAGACAGTCCTGGTTGTGTAACTAATCTGTAATGTGCAAAGTGAACAAATAAAGAGGTGTGCTCGCTTGAAACTGAACCACCCAAGATGCATTTTAATACCAAACAAGCCAAATATAAAAGTGATTTTTAAACCATCATGTTGTTTAGCTTCGTTTTTCAGTCACTTCATAGAAGTGACTGATCCACTGGGTACAACAGAGAACCTGTCCTTGGCTGTTGGAGTTCGTCTTGCTCTTCCTCTGGGTGACGGAGATGAAGGAAGCTCCTCCATCCTGCGATAATCCCTCTCCAGCCTCTCCTGTCTCTGGACTCCCTCACACATCACACTGGCTTTAAAGTCTCTTTCGTTGAAAAAGGCGATGGTGTCGTCCCTCTTGCGGCTCACGTATCCTTTCAGAACAGCGTTGTAGGGGTTTGATGCTGCGTCTTCATCTGGGTTTTCCAGCTGGTGTTTGAATTCCATGCGGGTGATTAGAGGCAGCAAGAACTGCTTCCCTTCCCGCACCACAGCCTCATCTCTGTGAGACGACCCCAGAGCCTCAGAGACCAGGCGTGGGGGTAAAGGTATCAAGTCACAGCCCGAGTGCTTATCCACATACTGTCCAAACTCTCTGCGCACCGCAGCTACATCCTGTAGTGATCTACTCCTACGCTCCTCCAGGTCGGTAATTATTCGCTCAGGATACGTCTGGCCAAACACCACACCTAAACAGGCAAAGCATGGATCATGAATATAAAACGTATGCATCGGAAGTATTACTGTTCTTTTAAAAGGAGCATCACCTGCACGCCGCAGCATGGACGCAGGACATTTCCAGGGTTTGTGGATAAGCTCATCCGGCAGGTCTGCGAGCTCTGGACACCATTTTCTAACATAGCTGCCATACGGGTCACAGGTCATCGCTGCATCAACGGGGTGCATGACAAAATTCCAGTGATCTAAGCCACTCATTCCCCCATTCTGCCACATCATAGCATCTATGGCGACATCTGCATCCACCAGTGTGTCCTAAACGCACAAACAACTTTGGTACAGTCAAGCAGGTCTTGGTTCAAAGTAGGGATGTGCGATATGGCATAAAATTCGTATCACGATATATATTGTGAAGGGTGGCGATAACGATATATATCGTGATATGTTTTTGGTATAAAACTTGCAATAAGAATGGGGAAAAAAAGCATAGGGTGTCCTTTTGCCATAATTTATTTTGAAAACTGCTATACCACAAAATAATCTCTATTAAGAAAATTTCACTACTAGGTCCAGAGAGTTTTTAAATAATTAACAACTCAAGCATTAGGCTTCTTTCTTGTAGTGCAAAACAGTGCAAAATATATCTTGTGTAGTTTTAGCCATAAGTTTTAAACTAAAGAATATGTTGTTAACTCTTAACAGTTTCCAATATTGTCACTTAAGAAATTAACAGTAACAGACAGCATTTTACACTGAAAACACTTCACCCTCCAACCCTCTAGAGGGCGTCTCCTTCAGCTTTAAGGAGATCTGACAAGGCAAACAGTTTCCTCTGTGGCTTTGACCAGAGGGTCTTGCAGTAAAATCACACAACACAGCGTTCTGTTCACAGATCAGAGGGCAGGTTTCTCTCAAGGCCCCGGTATAGCTCTGCGTACGGCAGTATGCCGCTGTACGCCGTACGTACGCAGAGGCACAAGCGTAGCCCCACAGGGCATATACGCGCGAAGCTCAAATTTTACGACCGCGTACGTGAGGCGCGTTGTCTCACAATAAACTGCCCGGCGCCGGACTGTTTTGTATGAGACACAAATGTATTAAATTCCCCTTCTTCATCGCTGATCTGGACTTTTCTTTTGTTTTTTTGCCAAAAGTCAAGTGATCGCTTCCTCCTCCGTTAACTCCATGACTGAAATGATGAGAAATGAATGAATTTGTCACGAGCGAACTAAACTCATGTCCAACGTGGCTGCGCAAGGTTCTAAATATTTCCTGGTGTGCTGGACCAGCGCTCCCCGTTTTTATTTTATTTTTTAGAACTTTTTATTAATATATAAACACAGAACACTGCAGCGGCAGAAGCTGTGAAGTGCCTTTTTTTCCCCCACCCGGCCTGTCAATCAATTCAGTAGGCGTGTCAGCAAATGACCAATCAGCGACCTCAATTTGTCCTGTAGGTAAACGCTCCGCCCTGCTGTTGCTAAAATGACGTCAAGAATTTGGAGCGAAAACGCGAGAATTAACGTGAGAACGAACGCAGAGCTGTGCTTGTGAACGCACGCACAGAGCGGCGTACAGGCCGTACGCAGAGCTATACCGGGGCCTTAAAGCGGACCAACGCTTACTTTAACTTTCGACCAAAAAAAACAACTTTCAACAGAACAGCGTTTTGCGCATGCATCCGAATATGGCAACACTACGGCAAGCCGGACGTAGTTAGCTTATAGCTTCGCTACTTAGCACTAGGGATGCACCGATCCACATTTCTCACTTCAGATCCGATACCGATACATAACAACTGAGTATCGACCGATACCGATACTTTTCCGATCCGATATCGGTGTTCAAGCATAGGAGGCTGTAATAATTAAGTTCTTGAAGGGAGAGCACGTATGTTGCACAAAACTCGGACTTGTGTGAGGTAAACCCAAAGAAGACACTCTGAGCCTCACTACAGTAATTCACAAACAAATGGCATACAAGAAGAGGCAGGTCTCTTCCACAGACGTCCTTCTGACTCATGGTGCAAGGAACACTAGTCTAAAATACTGCTAAGCATTATGGGAAATCATCACATTCTACTCCCCATTTTCTAGTCTTATTTTTAATTCTGGCACTATATGAGTTGTAATTCTTGTTGAATTTTATCAACAGATACAGATTTAATCTATAATTGAACACTAATATACCGCTAAGTAACAATGTTAAGACAGAAGTCACAGAGTATGGTGAAATATATGTGCTCTCTGACATCTAGAAAGTATCGGAAATATCAGCAGGTTGGTTCTGATACCCGATACTTACATTCTGCTGGTATCGGATACCAATACCGATACTGGATCGGATCTGCCCCATCCCTACTTAGCACTCGAAGAAAAGACTTTAACACAACTTACGCACAGTTTATCAAAAAAAAAGTAACGATTAGGTAACTCTGACAACTCTGATTGTACACTTCAACACCACTTATGCACAGTTTTAAACTTAAAAAAGTAAAGATTAAATCGGACAACTCTGATTTTGCGGTTAGCCGGTAGAAGACAGATCTCTATCGTAGGCTAAATTTCTATCGTTTCTACCGTGTACCGTTTATATCGCGCATCCCTAGTTCAAAGTATACATTGATGCCTTTGTGAAGTTTACCTGAAACCAGCGATAGCCCTCCTGCCAAGGTAGATAGAGATAGGCGATGAGAAAAGATGCCACGACATGCCTCATGTAATTGTTCATCCAGCCTGTTTGCCACAGCTGCCTCATGGCTGCGTCAACCAGAGGGTAGCCCGTTTGACCTCGCTGCCACGCCTTCAGGTGGCTGCGATCAGCACTCCACCTCAGAGCCTGCAGTCAGGGGTAGACTATCAAAACTCAGTCTGATGTGGTTATCACTTGTAAAAACTGTGTCGTAGTCACTGCAACTCATTGTAACCTTGTATGGTGGTCTGAGGGATTCCCAGGGGAGATCAGGAAATAGAGTTAACTGCCAATAGGCCAGATCTCTCCACGCCAGTTTTCGCTGGAACTTTGGAGGTCGACAGCGTGCGTGTTTGGCGTTCCACAACAGCCACCGTGGACTGAGCTGACCAAAGTGAAGGTAGGGAGACAGAGAGCTGGTGTTTGGAGCATCTGCCCTGCCTGACTCGTTTTCATACCTATACACTCCTGGGAAGCACGGAAGTAACAGAGCAACGATGGTCAAAGTTGCTCCTGAGCAACATTGTGGAAATTTCGCTCAAGAAGAGCACGTGAGATGTCTTACCATCACGAAGAAAGGCGTCAAGTCGGGCGTGTGCTCCAGCTTCACTAAAGTCCCAGGATTTTTGAATGCTAGCTGCCCAGTTGACCTGAAGACAAAAATGAGCACAAGAAACTCACAACAGAATATTGTGTGAATGCTGAGTCAGCGTTCACACTTTTGTTTTCTTGTTTGTCTTTTCTTTCTTTACTTCAGCATACCGGTACTTTTTAGCTGTTTGAACCATTCAGAAATCAGATCATTCACTTCATTCAGTTATGATTTGGTTATTATAACTTTGATACTTTTTGTATTGTTTAAAATTTTTCTCATGGAAAACCATTGAGATCTCTTCAGTTTCTTAAAAAATAAAAAACTTTCCATTAAAAAAAATCTTATGCATACTCGCTTTATTTTAAGCTTTTTGCTACCGTTCTGTTGGTTTTTGCTTTTAGCTACTGTTAAGCTAGTCTTAGCTTTCAGGTTTGTTTAACAAATTTCAGCTTCTACCTAATATTTTGTTCATTTTAGTTTTAGTTACTGATTCTCTTGGTTTTGCTTTTAGCTAGTGTTCTGTGGTTACTTAATTCTGTTTAGCTAGTTGCAGCTTTCAGCTTATGTTTTCTAACTTTATTTTTCGTTCTGATTGTTCTATGACAATTACCGTATTTTTCACTGTACACGTTGCATCGCCCTATACGTCGCATCAGTCCAAATATGTCTAAAAAGGTGGAAAAATCCATAAATATGTTGCTTCGCCATATACGTCGCATCTATTATGCATCACAGCTGACACTTTGCGTTTGTTACGCGTCAGCTTTGACAACCCGGAAATGTGGGCCAGTGTTGTGCCAAAAATCGATGGGCTGCCAAGTGGCGGCCGTGGGAGCGTGCACAGGAGGACTTTAACAAGAATTTAACTAAATTAACACTTAAAAACAATTATTTGTTTGCTCAAAATTGTAGTAAAGGTGTGTCTCAGTCTAAACGTTTGCTTAATAAATGTACTTTGATGGTCATATCAGCTGCATTTTAAAAATAGTTTCACTGCCTCGGTGCTCCGGAAGCGCGCTGAGGGAGGGAAAAAAATAAAGAGGGACGTTGTTCGTTTCTTCGAAATTTAACAAGAAAAGCACCTAAAACAATTGTTTGCCCAAAATTATAGCAAAGGTTTGTCTCAGTTGAACTTTTACTTAATAAATGCACTTTAATGGTCAAATTTGCCACATTTCGCAGGGCAGTGCAGCTGGTTTGACTTGCTCCAGGCAGCGAGCAGAACGAAGGTGGGGGGACTTTGGCAAGCCGATTGTCATTAATAGCTGGTGAAGATTCTCAGTCATCCAGGACATGGTCAATTCAAAAAAGTTCAAGACAAAAACAATAAAGTATAATAAATAAAGTCCAGTTGTTTTTGTCTTGAACTTTTTTGAATTTGTCATAATAGCCACGTTTACATGATACAACAGCGTGCCATATTTTACTACCACTCTGCTGCCATCTAGTGGCTGAAAATTGTACTGTTAAAAAAATTCAGTCAGAATGAATATTTCAGCCAAAAATTCGTTTATAAATAAGAGGGGGAAAAAAATCCAAAAATACATCGCTTCGGCATACAAGTCACAGGGCATGGATATTATGCAACAGAAAAGGCTTCTAGGCCAAAAAATACAGTCTCATCCTCCTCAGTCATCCATTTAGATTTCAGCATTTACACCAACTTTTCTGTAAAATTATTATAGCATGTGATTTATGTTCCAGTTTGTGCTTGGCTTCAAGGTAAAGTGAAGCTGTTTATACTCACTACTGTGCCATCTTTTCTGCGGGGCATGCGAGCCAGGTCGAGTGAATCTAAAGGAATTCCCTGAGGCCAGTCGGCCGGTGTGGGAAGAGACACTGGAGGGTCAAGAGGAACCCCCACAGGAGACCCAGGATTCTGTCCACAGCAGCTCATGAAGTGAGACACTGAACCTATTCCTGCACCAGAGGGGGGAAAACATACACATTCATCAAAATTGCCATACTTAATATGAGCTTTGACTGAAAATTCATAAGATTAAGAGTCACCTCTGAGTCCTACACCTTCTGTGCTGACTGTATATGGGTCCCTGAGGCAGTAAGAGTGGAACATCTTGCATTCAACGCCTTCTTTCTGCAGAGCTGATGCCACAACAACGTCCCGCTCCTTCAGCCAGGGTTCATACAGGGCATTAGCCATTACAGTTCTTGCCCCAGTCTCCATCACGAGCTGCTTCAGCGTGTGCAGAGAAGATCTGACTTTGTTCACCTCTCCGCTGGCTTTGAGGAATATGAGATGGCTGCCAATGTGCTCCAGGGATGTACATAAACAAGATAAAGCTTGATGAAGCCAATATTTGCCTGTTAAATAAGAGAAGATGGAATTAAATTAGATTGAAACTAGCATTTTAATCAGATTTAGCTATATAAAGGCTTTTTTTTGTTGTTGTCTGACTTCTTAAACTTACAAGCTCCCCCCATAGCCACAGTGATCCCCGGTCCTTCCTCCTCTTCAGAACTCCAAAGAAAAACAGGGATGATGGGTGCTCCCAGTTCCAGTGCTCCAATAAGAGCAGGGTTATCCCACAGTCTCAAATCCCTCCTGAACCACAGCAAAACCGGTGGTGGTGCTGACAGTGAGTGGGACAAACCAACAAGATGTTGGCTGGTTCCTTTTCGCCGCTGCCGCCTACTCTTTGAGCGTTTTGGTTTGTCTGATTTATTTAAATCTCCTTCCTCTATCGTCTGGTCATCTTTACTTGCTGTGTCTAGCGTGGAAAAGGGAGCAGATGACTTCTTGACACCAAGAGTCTGACCTGTTCGATGAATCTGGTTATTATCTCTGTTAGGTTGTGGACTTTTTTGAGGCTCAGTCTCTTGGTTTATCTGCAGAGGGAAATTTTTGTTCCAGGATCCAGTTGGTGCTGGAGTGGTAGTTTTTTCTCCATTAGGTACTAGATGGGTACAGTTTTTTCCCTGAGATGTTGATGCTGATTTAAGTTGCAAAAAGCTACTTGGACCGCCTCCGATTTCCGACTGGAGGAGCTGTGATTCTTGGTTTCTGGTCGACATCTGGTTTTCTTCCATTTCCAGAAGAGAGAGAGTCAAAGCATGTAGTAGTTCCTCATCCTCAGTCTTTAATTAAAAACAGAAAGGAAGAAATTATAAATATGGTTGAATTATTATCCTAATATTTATTTTTGAGCTATTGTTTTTTTAAAGGTTTGATCATTGCTGTTATCGGTTTTTGTTGTCACCTGATTGGTTGATGTGATCATTGTGTAGGGAGTGGGAACCTCTTTGAAGTCACAGTTTGGTGAGCTAGTTTCAGTAGCAGCGGTGTTGCCAGGTATTCGATAATTATTTTATATTTACAACAAATTTAGGGTCAAGTTTTAAAAAATATCAAATTTACAATAGCTCTGATATTTCTGTGCATAAATAAAATTAATCTGAATATATAAGAAAGTCCGATCTGAACGGCGCTAGCCAGGCACAAATATTTAGCACTTTGGAGGAATTTTAAAGCGACTGTATGATGATAGTCATTTCCAACCTGGCAACCCTGATTAGCGGTAAGCTAAGTTCATAAATGTTTTGGCTAGCATTATCTAAACAACAGGGTTATTTTAATAATAATAATAATAATAAAAAGAAGCGTATATTTTTATTTTATTTTTAAGATATTCTTTGTCCAGGAATATACAGTATATAGCCTAAGGTAGAAAATAAAATAAAAAAGTACAAGTGTCTGTGAAAGTGGAAACTTGTTTAAAAATTGTTAAGTAGTTGAGTGTTAGCTTTAGCTTTAGCCATCGCGGTTTTATTTCTTAAGTGTTTTCAATCTATTTGTAATGTATAGTAGATTTTTTTCGTGACATATGCTCCAACTTTAAAACATATCTTTATTTCAAATTCACTTTTATAAACCCGAATGTTAATTACTTAGAAAGTTAGGTTTCTCACTGACCTTGGAGAAATATTGCTGATAGATGGAGGTGAGCACGGAGTGCAGGCAGATGTTGGCCGTGGACAGAGGCTTGATGATGGACGGGAACTGTGTGCGGGTCTCCTGGTGGCCCAAGACGGACAAACACATCGCAAAGAAACCCTCTGGATCCTCCCGACCCACCAAAACTTCCCTCAACACCCGTCTCACCTCAGCCTGGTCAGCCGCCGAAGGAGCCATGTTTAAACAAGAGGTGAGAATAACTTATAGTTATAAAACTAAGTGAAATATAAAAAGACTGCTTCCTTCTCTACCGGTTACAAAACAGCTGACTTGTAGCCATGTGTCAGCCATGTGTCAGTTTTGTAACTTGCAGTTAAATCAATGTAATAAATACTTCTCACCAGTAGGGGGTGCAAAAGTCAAACAAAAAGTCAAGGAGCTCTTGGATTAAATTTTTTTTTTTTACACGTGAATAACATGGGATTCCATGTTTACATTTCATTAATTGCATAGAAAGTGGAGCAATATGGACTTAATTAATTCTTACAAATGTCAGTGCCTGCAGAGGGTGTAAAGCTTACCCAGTGTTTTATTTATTTGTCCAAGGTACACAGTAAAATAAAGCCCATGAACAATCTTCATCCTGCCATTTTTTAGGTGACTTTAAGAAGACTATCTTAGTCTAAATTTTAAACTTTAGGACTAAAACGTGTGTTTTACCATGTTAAGCATTTGAACTGGCAGAATCGAACTAATCAAAATAGAAAAGGAAATGGCTAAATTATTTGACTATCCTAATGTTTGACCAGTTTTACAGACACATTATGCATGCAAAACAGCACTGGTGTGCAAGATAATTAAATTGTCCAAAAAGGAAGAAAACTACGGTTGAAAATGTCTTCCATAATAGCTGCCTGAATTACTTTTTTTTTTTCCAATTCAGTGTGTGGACCATTAATTTGACAAAGTCAACAGAACCCATTTAAAATTAAATGTTGCCCACCCTTGGTTTAACGTATAAGCACTGCTATACCAAATTATGCTTACCAGTGGAAATTCTTCATGAGTGGGGCCCCAGGAGCTGAAACCAATCAAACAGAGACCCGTGGGTCAGTTTGAGCCAACATAAAGATGCTATGAGGACATTTGCCTTAAGATAGTCATTCTCTAATTTTGTTATAGCCTTCATCTTGACAGGAATTTGTTCTTTTTCATGTGCACCCCATGACGCGAGACTGAAAAACAAAGCCAGGAGACCGTGTACCCAGCAGTGAATTTTTAATCAGGGTCTGTATTCCCGCTGTTTAAGGGGTTGCTAAGTAATTGATTTTTTTTTTAATGAGACCACAAACACAATTTTGAATGTACACAGCAGGGGACAGTGATTTGCAACACACATGGACCAAAACATAAACTACTTAGAATAGTTGATCAATTCAAAAAAATCTAAGATGTGACTCAAGACTTCAGAAAACAAGGGCCTGTACTGTCTCAGCTAATCTGACTACTCTGAGGAAAGTAGTGAGAGTGTATGAAGGATGTGATGAGTGCTCTGGTATGTGAGGAGCAATACAGAAAAAGAGGAAGAAGAGAAAGCGATTGAGAGAGAGGGAGAATCAATAGTGTTTAGACAGAGAAGTGGAGTCTAAGTGTGTGATCAATAGAGAGCAGAGAGGAGAGATTAGCTGCTTTTCTCCCTCAAACTAACACTGACAAATTGGTGAATTGGTGTATCGGCCCTTGGGCTAAACGGATTGACCTGCTGTTTCCATGTTCTACCGTGTACTGTCAATAAAGATCTGTGTTCATTGTGAGTCTCAATGAAGAGAGTGAATGAAGCACCAGAGGAGAGGAAAAAGAGGGAAATGGAAGCAAGGGGCTTGTTGAAGTGCAGTCCCAGGTGTACGTGGTGATACACACAAAATGTCCTCACCTTCGTCTCATTAACACAAACTGTGCTTTCACACGTGCATCCTGTTATAAAACCATAATAACATCTCCAGGAAAATTAATGGAAAGACAGATTAAAAACTAAGTGAGGAGAAACGGGGCACTGGTGTAGCTATTTGCAACTCATAAATCATCCTGACACACCCACGCACATGCAGACCCACACATAGACACACACGCATACACGTACTGTAATTAACCACAGGCTATTTACTCTCTCCTGCTGTAAATTAGACATGCAGACACAGTTATTACATTAGTGGAATCTGCCATGCAGAATGCTAACAGGAAGAGGAGGGGACACTCATCCGCACAACAAGCAGCTCATATAAACATAAACACACACACACACACACTTACATGTACACAAGAAAGAGGGTATGGAAGAATCATAGACTGACGGGAGTGAAAATGAAGCTGCAGCACAGAGAATAGGGGCCCCCAGCTCTTTGTTCCCTGCTGCATTTCATTATCTGAAACGCCAGACAACACACACACACAGAGACACACGCAACGCACCTCCCCCCTTTCCCTAAAGCTGTCTGCCTCTACTTTATGCACACCGCACACACACACAAAAAGAAAGGAAAATAGAGATACTGCGTCAGTGCCATTCATTGGCATCTGGACTCTGTCATGACAAGCGTGTCTGCATGGTCATCTTTAAATCAGCCAGTAAAGAAGCTGCTCTGAGTCGACTCAGAGAAAAGAACAACATAAAAACCGTTTTAGCCCCAACAATAGGAGATGAAGCCTTGATTGAAGCAAATATTGATACTCTGTCTCGTGTCACTTGTCTCTGTTTGGTTCATATGGAGTTTTCATTTTTTTCTGGCAGTCACTCCGTGTGCATCCTCTTGTTTCGCCTTCCTCCCTCGCCCCTCTCTGTCCCTGTTTTCCCACGGTGATCGATAGCTCATTACAATCATTGACTGCGGCTCATCAGCACCTGTTAAAGTCTGGAGAGATGGAAAAGGTGCGTGTGCATCCAGGAGTACAGTATTGTGTTTCATGCTCCAAGCTTCCTGATAAATATGAAAAATTAGCTCGAGGTGAAGTTTTACATTTAAAGGCTGGTTTTCTGCACGTCCACGTCTGCAGGTGTCTAGTTTGTCATTGCTTTATGGTCCGTGGTCGTCGGGAACATCTTATTATGCAACTCACGTGAGTACCATGGTTTGTTGCCATGGTGATTGCCAAGGGAGCCAGAGTATTATAGGTGTTTATCCCAGACAAGAGAAGGCTACTCTCTGTGTATCAGGACATGCTTCGATTTACCACATGAGTTTGGACCACACATTAAGATCAACAGTCACAGGACACAAGAGGAAACACAACATAGTCAACTGCAAATAGACATTTTTATTCTTAAAAAAAGAATACAGTAGTTGTTTGAACACAATACAGTAGTTACACTTTGACTTAGTTTGTTTTTGGCCTGGGTACATTAAGAACTTTAAAAAAAGGAGCAAACAGACAAGAAATAAAGCCCAGGGACAGTATTAGAAACTACAAGACACAGTTAAATGCAAGCAGAAATGTGCAAAAACAAATAATCCCCCATGGACTCATTCACAGGATGGGTTCTAGGAAAATAGGAAAATAGCATAAAAGTGTGAATTTTGGGGAAAAGTGGGTATAAATAGATTGAATACAAAAGTGAGTTGAATAAAGGCGAAGTCTCTCACTCCATGCATAAATTACACACATCATTTACATATTCATTATGTTTTGTGTTATAATGAGAGTATTTGCTTAATAGCTCCACCATCACTGGCAGCTTTTGTTTGACACAAGAGAATTTAGAGTGGGGGCAGAGAAGAAGAAAGATAAACAAAGGATTGTGGGTCATCTTGGTAAAGTGGGTGAGGTCAATGGTGCACAATCAATTTTTACTGATAATCGCATCAATCATTTTGCCGTACAGTGCGAGTGTGAACAAGCGCAACCTGCTCAAGGCTCTCAGAGACGTGAAACGAAGCACACATCGAGGGGGGTGGGGGCTTAAAGTTAATTAAAACAACACAGCATTCTCCAAACTCAGGGCTCGCTTCGTTCTTCTTCTCTCGTCTCCGTGGAATAAGTAACTGCTGCTGTAATTACCTACAGGACAGTCACAGAGATCATTCCTTCAGCTGCTAAAACGGTCCTCCAAATGACACTTAAGGCTGGCAAACTGTGCTGAGCCTTCAGGAAAAAATATGTATACAGTATTGCTTCACTGAAATGATGTTTGGTGTTTACGTAATAATGCGTATAAACTAATGAAGTAAAGGATTTAGAATGTGAATAAGTAAAAGGAAAGAGGGATGGGAATGTAGACACAGGGGGAAGGGCAATGGAGAAATGAGCTACAAATGAGAGCGATGGCGGTGGCAGGTTGGCACAGTGCCATCCAGTCAGGACTTAAGCAGGGGCGGGCATGGGCACGGGCTAAGGGGCGAGGAGAATAAAAGTGAAAGAGGAAGCGAAACAGACTTCCATACCGCTACTATGATGCCACCCTGGCACAGCCATAATGGGGCATCGTGAACACAAGACTGGGCAAAGAAAAGGAAGACGTGAGAAGACCGGAGTATAACGGAGCGTAAAACAAAGTTTCCAGCTCATAGAAGATAAGTCACTTGTATTTAAATGAAAATCTTGATGATGGAACTAGATGATGCTCTTTTACAGACAATGTGACCATCGGCCATTTGACAAACAGTGGATTCAGAAAATGCTATGATCTTTTTTGACTTTTTGCTCTTTCTGTCTGCCAGCCGCAGAGTGCCAGCCAGTGGGCAGCATGCCAGTTCGTAGTCGTGGCATGCTCAACGCGATCACAGCAGATGGCAGAGAATTGTTTTAGTCAAAGACAAAAGAACTCACCTCGAAGGATTTTCTTCTAGTCGCCGTTTTGTTTGCTCGGACAAAGCCAAGAAGAAGCGCCAGCGCAACGATTTGTCAGCGATTGTGATGGCATCTGCCGACAGGCAGCATGGCACAGGGACAAAGATGGCATCCTGCCAAGGCAACAATAATATGCACATATGTAAACGGAAACATCTGTACGGTGAGCGGAACATTTCAGATGCATCCAATATTTTTGGTGAAGACATCCCCTCAAGGGAGAGGCTGAAAACGGAGATGGCATCATGCCAAACGCGAGGCATTTACAAGCGTCATCAAAATCTGTTCAAAACTGCTGTCAATGGAAGCCTAAAATAGCAGGGAAATGTTACACTAAGAACCCAAAAATGCACAGCTAATGTGGCTGAAAACTATTTCCTTGATGCCAACTCTGCTCTGTGCCAACTGCTACTCTGAAAGGAAGTTTATGGCTATTGCAACGAATAAGAAAGGGATTGTACCATTTTTTTACAACGGCGAATTCAGAGAAAAAAAATTAATGAGCAAAATAAGTAAAGGATGAAGAAGGAAAAGGGGGAATTTTTGCTTAACGAAGAACAGTGGGAGTGGGAGGACAGAGATGATGAAAAGCCTCTTTCCTGCACTTGCACACCTGGGATACAGTATTCTTAAAGGGAAATCCCCTCAGACTGCTGTATTTGGTAAAGGGAGGAATGTATTTGTTAAAGGGAGGAATGTGTTGGCATCATATCCTGGGTGTCAAGCTGTGTGTCTCCATTGCCCATTCAGGGAGGGTGTTGGAGTCATCAGGGGTGGGCAACCGTCTGGGCATCTCATCTGCAGCTAATTAACAGCCACACACTAATTCTAACAGCCGATCATAATTAGTGATTTAATCGCTCGTCAACGCTTTCCTCCCCCCTTAAA
>JBBPBX010000155.1:65421-105605 GCA_038048925.1 Garcialebias charrua | reverse complement strand
CCCCCCTTCTCCCCCCTCCACGCTTCCTCGTCCTTCTTTCCTTCATCCTTGGCTCCAGACTCCAGTGGGATCTTAATTAAGCCGGAGCTTCATTATGCAAATGGAGTACAATAAACGACAGCAGAGGTGAAGCTGGATGCAGACCACAACGGAACAGTGGGAGGGGAGAGATGGAAGTCAAAAAATGAGATGTAGAAAGCTACCAAAAATGTGTTTAATTTTTTTTGTTAAATGATGTTACTGCATTACGATAATTGTATATTGTTCTGATACAAGTGTTCTACAACGGCATGTTTTGTGAGAACCAACATCTCACTCTGTGATGCTACATTTCTGCTGCCATGGGGAAAACTTGTCTGAAATAACACTGGATAGTCAGAATGTCATCACATACAAAGAAAATTCTCAAGGGGATCGTGACGATGAACCCCTTAATATCACCAGGTTGCTGTTGTCGTGGATACAGAAAGATGGTAGAGAAAGGGAAAAAGAAAAGGAGGCAGACAGAAACACTGACAGTGGCAGCAGCATGGCAGCTAATGTCATCTCAGTTTAATCATCACGCAGGATCATGGGGTTCATGAAAATTCATTTGCATATCATTAAACGGAGAGAGGTTATTTGGTGTGGGCCGCCAAAATGGGATTGGAAGAAGGAAGGGGAGAGAAAAAAAGGGAAAATGGAGGGGCTCGTTATTAAACTGCAATGTTTTATAGTCTGCCAGCCGATTCATTTAATTTGGACGTAATTAAAATGTGTCAGACTCAATCAATCATGCCAAGAGGGGTACTATCAATGTACTGTATCAGTCTGAAAAAAGACTAATCATTGGATATGTAGTTGGACAGTTTCCAATAACAAGTGCTTCTTTATGAACTTGACAAATCTAATTTTTTTAATATATATTCTAAGTTGTCTATCAAACCAATTCTGTAACGTTTGTATATCATGTCAAAACTGATCTCTGACAGGTGGTGATGTCACTGTGTATGTCAACAGGATATAACACTTCGCCTTTTCGGCCTATGCTTCAAGATGTCCATGTTGGGTATGCATGCAGATGCTTGTGTGTGTTTCTCATTTGCATAAGTGATATAATTAGACCTCTCTTTTACATGCAGATCAGTTTGACAACATGGCAATCACTCTCACACACATACAGTCCCGCACACGTATGTACTTACACAAGGCAGCACACGTTTGCTGCCATGACCACCCTCATATCACAGAGAGTCTGTTGTCTGTGAGCAGAAAGTGTAAAGATTAACATAATCCAGCTAATAAGTGTGAGTTATATTCACAGAGTGACGCGTGGCGTACACTCTCTCCTGCTGATGCGTATTTGTATCTCATTATAGATGTAAAGTACTGTGGCCGCCAGTGGGGTGAGGAGAGGGGTGGGTGGGCAATGGGGTGGGGGGATGGAGAAGGGTCACAAAATGTGGGCCTCAACAGTGAATGGTAAGTTTTCCTGTCCACTCTTTCAGGAATGAGCCTGTGTGATATACAGTACCTGATTACCACAATGCCATGAATTTTTAAAGGAAGACTACTGCAATGTCGCAAAAAGAAATTACAGAAACTGATATTTCTGCTTTTAAAAGGCACAGTGTTACTTTTGCAGCAGAATGTAGGAATTATAAATAGTGTATTTGCGCTCGCAGGCTATTGCTCTGCAGCATGATTGATTAGGACGGTGTGACGACCATTAAAAAGTCATTTAAAAGATGGATAGGAACCACATTTCCAAATAAAAACCACTTTATACCTGATGAAGTGCTGAACAAACTCTTCCTCAAAGACATTTACTGATTACTATTGGGGTATGAGTGAGTGTAACATGGGAAACTATGCATCATCTGTAGGAGACACCAGACCAATCGCCTGTCCACCTTGTCAAGCTGTGGGTGGTAAAGCCCATATTTTGTAACGCCACAATTTGAATTTTTTGAGTTAAAAGAAATCAGTGGCTACTGGTTTATACCGAAACCTAATCTATTTGTGTACAAGAGGACACTGATATATAAATCAATGCCACAAACACTGATTAAAATATATTTGATAGCACAGCATGGCTTTAGATGAAACCTTATCCTCTGAAGCAGAGGTGCATCTGAATGTGCGACTACTTTCCAGCTCTGTCTCTTTAAACCCGGGGCTCCACCATGGCAGCATGCTTTGGGATTCATGCATAAACATGAGCTGGCCTTTCAAGCTCTCTCCTCACATAACCAATCTAAATCTAAATGAGCCCCCACTACAGATACACCAGCAGGCAATGACATTACACCCCACTTCCCAACCCCCTACTCTGCTACCCCAGCGACACATATACACCAGCAGGCAATAATTTCACGCCATCCCTCAAAGCCCCCCCATCCACCTACGCTTCACGCACACACACACTCGTACCCCTTTTTGCCGCAACCCCACCAGCTGCACAGTACTCATTTGATTAAGAGGGGAGGACAGGGAGAAGGAAAAATAGTGGGGGATCACTTTATCACGATGACTTCCTAAGATGGCTATCATCAGATACGGAGCTATCTCAAGCCCTCTTGTGTGTTCACTTTGCTATTGTTCTCCACATGTATCTGTTTTCTTTCTCCCAGTTACCAAAATCAGATTATAACAGGTTCATGGTAACATTTTCCAGTGTCGCATTTCTGTGAAGTGGTTAAATGAATAACTCGCCGGAAGAAAACAAGAAGCAGACTCTGGTTTGCTTGACTTGTTTGTGGCTCTGAAAGATCAACACGTTCCAGTGTTCTTTTAAGAAATTCCTCTGTATGAATTTGCCCCATCAACCATTGGAAAGTAATAAAATCTTCTCTTCCAATCTAAGTTGTAGTCTTTGAAACGTTGAATATGAATATCTGTGTGTCTTAAATGTGCTGTAGTGTGCAATTTTCCACCTCTGAGTCGTAAAACACATTATCATCAGCAGCAGCAGGAGCAGCAATGTAATTCATCCAAGGTCGTTAATATTCATCATATCATTTAGTCACAAAGGAAACTCATCTGGCTGAATGTCACAGATGTAATTAATGAAGTGACCCCAGAGGTCATGGCTCTATTCACCCAATGCCTTCTACGCTCAGTTGTTAGACACACACACACAACTGCACACCAAATGCATTCCAGCCAGATGTATTCAACTAACAAACCTACAACTTGGAATATAAAATGCATATAAGAAACGGGCACTTTTGCATTGCAAAACACTGATAAAAATGTTGTTGTTTTTTTCTAAGTAAAACCAAAGGGATGACACCAGAGCATGCACCAAAGCAGACTTTATTTAGCTCAGTGGAATATGGGGAGGGAAAGAAGGAGAAACACACAACAGCAGGGAAAAACTAGGGTAGGAAGAGTATAGAGACACAGTAAACCACTGGAGCAGGACATAAGGACAGGTGCACATCACAAGTATCTTTTTGGTCATCACTATGGCAACAACATATCCAGAAAAAAAAAAGTTAAAAGAACCATTTTACCTACAGTAAGGAAAAGAGAGTCTTTTCACCATAAAATAACTCCAATATGTACATCTTACAGTCACTAAGATCAAGAGAATAAGATAAATTAAATTTGAAATTATTAGTGTAGAAAACAAAAACTGCCTTTGTGGTATTTGGAAAGCACATTTCTGTACAGAAGAAAGCTCATTGGTATTGTCGTAAACATTGGTTGGTTAAAGAACAAAACGTGCCAGAGTTAGTCAGTCCATATCCTTTGGAAACTTGGCTGTGATGTCAGTCAGTCAGCCAAGCAGTTTTCAGCTGGATTCCTGACTAGAGACATGGCAACACAGAAAGACACCATACCAGTGGAAGATTTGGGGCTAAACTCCTTCAAATATCTATGCAATATCTTCATGTGAATTTCAAAATTAATCCCAAAATAATGTCCTCTATAACTGGAAGATTCAAAACATATTTTTAATCATATGAAAGCCATTTTTTAATTCTGAGTAAAGGTGTATTTTAGGATACTGAAAAATAAACTTGATGGAATTAAGCCCCACATATCCATTAGTTTTTAAATAGAATAACAGAGGAGCAGTTTATCAACAGCATCACAGGTATCATTACAGTTTGTAGTCATTAAAGCCTAGTGGTAAAGCGATCAGAGCATGCATCTTTCTACGATATCATTAGAGAAACTACAGTACATTAGCAGCAAACTGGACATCCTTAAGGGCTTGAAGTTTAACACTATGGTATAAGAGAAAAATAAACTGCAACATTTCTCAAGAGAAGTAAAACTCTTCAACCGCTATATTACAGACTGCCATGGCTCTAGTTTGGGGTTTTGGTTACAGTCTCCAGTGTGCTTATGAGAGGCAGAAAACAGTAGCTTAGATACAGGGACTCTTTCCTTCTTTAAAAACAGCATTACATCATCAAGTAAACAGTAGCGCTTATTTTTGTAGGTCATAAGGTTAAAGTATTATCACGTCTTTGGATTTTTGTCTTAAAGCATTAATTATTGTTTAGCTATTATTGTTATATTATCATTATTACAGGTAGAATAAGGACTGGTAAATGAAAAGAGAAAAACAATTGTAGAGAAAATTTAAATGGGGGATAAGGGACAATAAATTAAGTGTACAAAAATAACATTGATGACATCCAAAGTTTTTCCTCAACTTAGCTGAGAAGCTCAATATATGGGAAGAAGAGAGCCATGTGTCAAACATCCAATGAAGTCTCGAGTCAACCATACAAAAGCTAAATACTGTACATTTACCCCTCACATTATTAAACACTTTAGTTTAATTTTTTGTAACAATCAATCACTCAAAGGTGAAAAGCTCAGATCTTTCAAATACAGAGTTTTATGTAAAGCTTAGTTCAGTTTTTAACTAGGCCTCACTTGTTTAAAAAAAACAGACAACTGTATACAGTATTTCGATCACGTCTGAAATGGAGCCACATTGATCTGAGCATAAAAAGCTTTACATTACTCACATAACATTGGTAAGCCATTGGTATATTCAAATAGAATGGAAAGGCAGTAAGTCATCTTGCCTGAACATAGGAAAGCTGTCATAATCTTTTCAATACCATGACACTATTGTATTGAAGCAAGACAGTTTATGTCGATCCATAAGATTTATAATAAACTATTACTAAACACACACAATGTAAATTTGAGTTTGGTTAAGAGTTTTCATTTACAGTATAGTGGTTGAGTGCTAAAAAAATAGTTTACCCCATTCAGGACAAACTGGCCTTTTATGTACTGTGCTATTTGGGCTGTTTTCCACTAAAGAAACATACAAGGAGTACATGTACAACAGAAGACTTATCATTGGCTTTTGAGGAGTGAAGCAGCCTTTTAGCACCAAAACAGTCTATTGGTACTCAGCTTACCTATGCCAGCTGCAAATCTCACCCCTTCACCATACAGACGTCCGCTCTGCAGTTTGTCATTGAAAACAAACACGTTCAAACTAAATCAACAGACATGTAAAATTTTGGTTATGAGCTTTGGAATCTGAGACAGTCTTTACAAAAGCTCTATGCAAATACCCTTATGTATTTCAAGGATATTATTCAGTTTTATTTTTTTTTTCTTCATCTTCTTCTTCCATTCTTAACTGCTTTGTTTTTCTTCAAGTTTCTTTTTTGGGGGGAGTTTTTTATTTACACTAAAATCTCTTTGACAGTTTATTTTCCAGCCTTATACAGACTGGGACTACATGCTACACAGCTAGTTATCTAGCACTGTCTGGTGGAGGGCCCACTTGGAGTCTGTCATGCAGACTGAGAGGTAGACTGCAGGTGTAGCTGGGCAGTGAGGTCACATACTTGGAGAATGCTCTTTGGCCTCTGTGGCATGTTTTTTTTTATCAAGTTGGTGTTTGGTGTATTAAGATGTTTGAAGGAATAGGGAGAGGAGCTTGTTTTAACAAGAAAGGACAGACCAGAAAAAAGTTAAAGAACACAATGAAAAGAGGAAAGCTGTGCTAATGAAAACTTGGTTTCAGCTCTCCCTTAATAGTTGGAAGTGTTTCTCTTTGGGCCACTGTGGCTCTGCATCTTTGGAGTGTTCATGTTATTGGTTTGGCAGCAAGTAGGCAGGGTATTTGTGGCCATGGACAGGACAGCAGTTGGAGGAAGAATTTTGGTTGGAGCGTATTTGAAGGAAGCAGTCTGTCTTTCTATGCTCTGTCTCTCTCCACTGCACCTGCTGACAGATCAGCCTGCTCCCTTTCTGCAGAGTCGGAGGTCAGGCTCCGAGCCCTCTTCTCTTTAGCTCTGGCATTCTGGAACCACACCTGTAAGAAGTATTTATGTTACATATTATTATCAACTACCTTTGAAATGACTGTCATTCTTTAAAAATTGTTTAAATGTTTCTGACAGTTACCTGTACCACACGGGAAGGTAGTCCCAACTCATGGCCAAGTGTTTCACACTCATGGCGGTTGGGTGTACGGTGGTTCTTGTAGACGTCTTTGAGCTGGAGTACCTGGAAGTGGCTCATCTGTGTCCTTTGACGCTGCTGCTGTTGATGGTGGTGGTGCTGCTGAGTTTGTGACTCGTTCCAATCTGAGCTTTGATCCCCAGATATGTCAGGACTAGGCGAACTTTGATCAGCCATACTGGAACTCTCTTCATATGGGTAGTCCTCATCTTCTTCCTCATATTCATAATCCTCTTCTGAAATTTTTAAACTTGTGGATGAGGACAAAGAAGTCACTGAAGGCTTCACAGTTAACTCTTTGATGGTGAGGCCATAGCCAGGGTTAGGGATAGAACTGGAGGAGATGGATGGACCTGGTCGCTCTATAGCAGATGGTGTCACCATCATGTTCTGCCCATTGGATCCATTAACTACTGATAAGTTGTAGCCTGCTCTTTCAGCCTCTGCCCAGTGGCGTGATCTTATATGGGCATCAAGTGCACTCTTTACCTTGAAAAGAGCTCTGCAGAATGGGCAGCGGAGGTGATTCAAGCCCAAGGTGAAACTGGTTCCTGGTCCTACTGACCGAAACTGTCCTTTTCTTTCTCTTGCACGTGTATTCTGAAACCAGACCTATGAGAGAAAAATGTTTGGTTTAACTTAACATAACAAATGAATCAAAGGAGTTTAATCTTGACATCATTTACCTGAACCACACGTCTTGTGAGGCCCACATCTCGTGCAATACTTTCAAGGACTCCTCTGGTGGGATTAGAGTCCAAGCTGTAGCGCTGATACAACACTTCGAGTTGTTCTGGGGTGATGGTAGTTCTTTGACGTTTATCTCGTCTATGCTCTTCTTCAACTTCCCTACTGCCCCGTTGACCTTCAAAACTAGTCTCTGATACATGTTTTGTACTCTGTTTCATGGGTGATAGAGAATTGTTAAGGGTGTTATTTGAGTGTTCTGCTAATGTGCTTTTCATTTGCATGCTGGTCAAGTGTGAAATCATGGGATGTGTGGGATTAGGGGGAATCTGAGACATAGCCCCTGAAAGCAATTGGCTGGCCATTATGGTGTGATTCGGATGAAGCATCATGTAAGGCAAGGGTCGATCTGTGAAGCCGGAGTGAAAGAGTTGTACCTGGGACTGAGCAGCTAGAAGGTGTCTGGTTTGATGTTCTTGCCATAACTGGAATGTTGGCAAAGATGCTGGGCAGAGACCACACTGGAACTGAGCCTGGACTTTGAGCTGTTGCTGGGTTTCAGTGGAGGGGCAAGCTGTGGCATCTGGCAGGCCAGTGTGGTTTGTTTCCAACTCTGGGGGAGAGAGTGAGCTAGGTAATGGATCAGCAACTTTTTCACAAGGTTCATAGTCAGAACAGTGTGTATTCTCCTGGTTTGAATGAGACATAGGTGAGACAGGGAGTGTTGTTTTTGGTGATGAGGAAGCAGCAAGGGTTTTAGGTTTCTCTGGAGGACTTTCAGGTTGCAGACCAGGTTCTGTTTTAATAGGCTGAGCAGTTTCTTTCTGTTGGATGTCTGCATCTAAAATTTTGTTTTGAGCATGAGCAGTAGCCTGATGAGAGGTTAATACAGCTTCTGGTTTCCTCACAGTAGCTGTTTGTTCACTTTTGGTCACTAGAAGCTCATTTTCTGAGTAATAAGTGAAAGAATCAAGGGCAGGTGAATCAGGGTGAGTGTAATACTCATAAGTCAAATCCATGGAGTTTTCATTCTGAGAGTCCCCTTGTCCTTCATCCTCATAGCTGTTGTCCTGATTATCAACATCAGTCTTGTAAGAGCCATTTCTCTGTTTGTTCACGTTGTCAAGTTGGCTCTTCCCGTCTGATCCATCCTCTGCTCCCCTGTCTTGATTTTTACGGGCTCTCTGACGTGCATTTTGGAACCATACAACAATGACTCTATTAGGAAGTGACAACAGAGCAGACAACTTGTCATATTCTTCCTCTCTGGGGTATGGAGTGGCCTCAAATACCCCCTGCAGAGTTTCAAGCTGTTGCTCTGTGAAACGGGTCCGAGAAGATCGTCTGCCCCTGTGGTGCTCTCCCGTTGGCTGTGGTTGTGAGGTGGTGTTGGCTGACAGGCCTGGGGACAGTGAACAAGGGGAAAGTGACAAACACTGTTTTTTTGTTACATCATCTCTGGATTCATCCAGGGCTGTAGTTGGCGGATTATTAAAATTGTATGGGGAATCCTTGTCTCGTTGGCGCTCTTTAAATAGTGTGTTACGGAACCAGTGTTTAATTACTTTCTGAGGCAGCCCAGACAGAGCAGACATCTTGTTGATCTCTTCATCGCTAGGAAGACTACTTATATCGAAGTGTTTTTTTAGAACAGACAGCTGCTCTTCAGAGATTCTTGTTCGAGTTCTTTTACCTTGCTGTTGTTCAGGTGTGGTTGGACTGATTTGGCTTTGCTGTCCTGTTTGCATGGTTTGGGGTGATTGACTCAGCAAAGCAGGATTAGGATGAGGTGGATGACTTGACAAAACTGGGCTGAGCTGTGGCTGCTGAGCAAGCAAACCTGGACTAAGTTGTGGCTGTTTTCCAAGAAGTGCTGGGTTAAGAAGCTGAGACTGGTACAGTTTTGCCAGTTCAGGGTTCACACTTGAATCTAGCCAAGGTTGAGTCTGAAGAGCCATAGACTGCATCACAACAGGAGAGAGAAGTGGCAACTCCATGGGAAATGGGATTGGTGGAAGTGGAAGCTTTGGTATGGTTAATGGGGGTAAGGGAAGCTGAGGCAAGGACAGGGGGAGCATAGGTATTTTAGGTAAGGGAAGAGGTATGGGAGTTTTAGTTTGAGAAGTAGCTGTCACAGGTGTGCCTGGAATAGATGCCTCCTGTTGTTGAGATTCTTGTGGTTGAGAAGGGGAAGAAGAAGAATCCACAGGAGCTGTTGTTTGCAGGTCTTTAGTTGTATCACTTACTTTATTCATGGGATCTGAAACTGACAGTATAGGTGGAGATTCTGTATTTTTCACCCGAGACTTTTCTGACTCTGTTGTGGCATCTGTCTCTGTGGGTGTGCCTGGGGTTGGAGCGACATTAGAAGCTTGGTTAGAAACGGTTGAGTTCTCTCCAGATTTAGGCTCAGAAACGGGGTACATTTGATCATATTGCAGTCTATATTCCTTGGAAAACTTCTCCAGTGCAGCAGTGGGAAACAGCGCTCTATGAATATATTCCTGGTGACTTTTTAAAATCAAAGCATCTGAGAAAAACTTGCCACAGTCACTACACTTTTGTCCGGCCTCACAGCATTTTTTCTTTTTGTTTCCAGATGGCTCATCTTCAGTCTCTTTTTTCTCTTCATTGCTTCCATTGCCTTCTACTCCTTTACTATTGTTGTTACAATCTTCTAACATTTCTTTCTGTAATTGACAAAATTCTCTTTTTTCTGTGGGAACCTCTGTCTTACAGACACTATAAGCAGATGATATTATTTGAGTTGCTACTTGCTGCTGGTGTCTGTGTCTACTTTGTATATGCTGCAGAGCCAACTCGTAGCCGTAACTTTGAAGCAGAGCTCTGAGAGGCTCCCCATTTACAGCAGCATAGGGCACTCTAGGAGGAGGACATCGTAATCCAAGAAGATTTGATGAGGAAGAAACTTCTTCTCTTTTTTTATTCTCATCTTTTTCAGTACTAATGTGTGTATTTTCTTTTTTCTCCTCGTGGCTAGAAACACAATGTTCTCTTTCCATCTGATGGCTTGAGAATCTACTGCAAACTACAACTTTGTCTTCACTTTGTGAATAATCAGTTGGCTGGCTAACAGTCAAATATGAACTTTGTTTCTGGTTTTCCTTTTCATATGAATAGGTCTCTTTCGTAGATTCTGCCTTCACCGGTTCTTTTGGAATGGGGTTAGAAGATACTAAGTGAACAAGTTCCGGTCCTTTTATAGTTAACTCTGAATTGAGCTTTACATCTCCTGACAAGTAAAATGGCAGAAGAAGTTGCTGTTGAAGAGAGAGCAAGTTGTCTGGTGCCAGTGAGAAGTGCTGTTTAAGAAGATTTTCTGGTCCTAAGTGATGATTCTGAATAGCCTGGGATTGGAGCAGTGCTGTTTGCTGTTGCAGTTGAACTTGTGCCTGGGCTAGTTGCTGTTGCTGTATTAACATTAGTTGATTTCTTGATGCTAGAAGCTCTGCTACTCTCTTTTTTGCCTGTTGGGAATCTATTGGGTCAGAGAAGGATGGCTGAGTCTCAGCTAATGAACCAGAACTTGCTAATGAAGAGGCTGAACAGCTTACTTCAACTAGTTTCTTGGAAACAGGCAAATTTATGGACATTTCTTCTCTGGTTGTAGCATCCTGTGTGGCAGATGTGGGGACTGACACAGGCAGGGCTAAAGTTGACAAGGGATTCTGCTGAGCTGAGTTCTGGGCAGCACGAGCTCTAGTCTGATGAAGAACAGAGCGAAGATGTATGTCCAAGGTAGAACTCTGACTGTAACCCACTCCACATAATCGGCAGCGGTAAGGTCTAGGATCTGGGCCACGTGGTGCCTCTGAAGCTGCAGTACTTCCCCCAGAGTCTTGCATGGCTCTTCTGGCCCGGTGGAGATGGGACACAGAATTGTAATGAACCAGAAGAATTGTTTTCTGAGTAAAGGATTCTGAACATATGGTGCATTTATAAGGCCTAGATGGATCCAGATAACGGTCCATTGTAGAGTTTGAGCTCTTTTTGACAACTGAGCTGGAATTGGGTTCTGATACAATCTCCTCTTGTGGCCCTTTCACAGGTTCAGGTAAATCTTCCTCAGCTCTACCTACTTCATAAAAAGCTTCCCTCTCTTTTATTTCAACTTCCTTTTGTTCCTCCGTCTCCTCCATGTCTGACATTTCTTCATCTATCTCCTCATCATCTCCCTCTCCTGCTTCTTGACCCACTTGAGGTGATAAACTAAAATCTTGCTGAACTGAATGCTTGTTATGCTCCATGTATTGCACAGTTTGAGGTGGCAAGAGTGTATTCTGTCCTTGTGTGTTGTCCTGCTGTGAGTGCGTGTTTTGCATGTGTCTATGCAGGGCCTCTTGGCTACGACATTGTCTAGAACAAAGGGGACACTCTGCCGCCGCCCTCATGGCATGGTACTGCCAATGCAGCTGGAGCTTCTCCTGAGTAGGGAAAGCCAAGCTGCACCTGCTACAACGAAAACGGTAACCATGACGATCAGAAGGAGGAGGGGGGTCACTGGGTGGGGAGCTGGGTGGAGAGGAGGGGGGTGTCTGAGTCGGGGACTGAGGGGCCACTGTGCCATTGGAAGGGTGAGTGGTGTTGTCTTCTAGGGGTGGGGTGAGAAGTGCTGTGACATCTTTGGGTGCAGCTATGTCTGCCTCAGTTTTCTCCACTGAGATACCTGCAAGATGTACCAGAATAGTAACTGTGAAATTTAAATATTTTTACCACAAGTCAACAAGACAGTTTTTTGAACTTGCTTATTATGCTTAAAATAAGCAAGTAAATATTGGCTATCTAAAAAAGCTAGGTCTGGTCCTCTGGACATTCAAAAAACAAAACAAAAAAGTAGAAACGTTTCGTCTTTCGTCCGAAAGACTTCCTCAGTCTGAGATGCTGTATTCAGCTCAGTCTTATAAATAGCACCCTCTCACAGTGGATCAACCAGTTTGCTGATGACAGCCGAAACCAGCTGCTCACATGATCAAGGAGGACCATCAGCCTAATGATGGATCGTTAGCACCCTGATGGTTGTTTGCTATTCACAGAGGGCTGAGTGATACTAGCAATAACAGCATTGTAAGTGGGGGACAGTTGAACCCGGAGGCCTCCACCTCTGTTTAATGATGGACGGTTTCTTTTCACAAAGATGGCCTCCTTTACTCCTCTCTCAAACCATCGTTCCTCTCTATCAAGGATGTGAACATCTTCATCCCTGAAAGAGTGACCGCTGGCCTGGAGATGAGTGTAGACTGCAGAGTCCTGACCTGATGATGTTGATCTTCTGTGCTGGGCCATCCTTTTGGCCAGTGGCTGTTTAGTTTCCCCGATATAAGACTGATCACAGCCCTCCTGACACTGAACAGCATACACAATATTACTCTGTTTGTGCCGGGGGACTGGATCTTTGGGATGAACCAGTCTTTGCCATAATGTATTTTGGGGTTTAAAAGCCACTGGGACGTTGTGTTTAGAAAATAAACGTCTCAGTTTCTCTGAAACTCCCGCAACATACGGAATGACCACTGGTCTGGGTCTGGGTTCCTTCTTCCAGGCTGGTTTTGGCTGTCATCAGCAAACTGGTTGATCCACTGTGAGAGGGTGCTATTTATAAGACTGAGCTGAATACAGCATCTCAGATTGAGGAAGTCTTTCGAACGAAAGACGAAACGTTTCTACTTTTTTGTTTTGTTTTGTTTTTTGAATGTCCAGAGGACCAGACTTCGCTTTTTTAGATTTTCCTACCTGGATTATTAAGCATGCATCAGGGAAAATATTGGCTAGTTTTATCCAAATTTATTACCAACCTTTATTTTTATGTGAATCAATCGAGACAGTTGAATCTGCCGAATGGGAACAGTTTGCATTGTTATTCTTTGTTTTCTTTTTCTGAATATCAACAGGAAGCAAATCTGTCTGTAGCTGTGACTCTGATAAAGGCTGTGGTTGTTCCATAGAAGGTGTAACCTGAAAGAAAGAAAAAACAACCGTTTGTTACTGTTCTTTATTTTGTTTTTACCTGGTGTTCTCTTACAAGTTCAAAATAAAAGAAACAGATGATGTTTCTGGGCTTTCTTTATCCAGCATTATGAATAAAATATATTTAATTATATGGTGAAAGCACGCAAAAGACAGGGTGCCTGTTCTTCCTTTATTGGTATTTTAAAAGATTAAAGGGTATTGTTATATTTTGCACCTGCCTGTACAGCAGTACAAGCAGCTAGGCAGCACATCAATCTCTTAATAAGAATACACATGTGAATCTGCCCTTCATTTCCAACACCCTTCAACCTGCCTCAAGGGTTTAATAAAACTTTACTGAGCTGAATAATTAATTTATTTAAAATAAATCTTCATATAAAAAAAAAAACTCCATTCCCGCAGCTTCAAGCTATGAGAGTAAATAGTATATCTATGCAAACAACTAGCCACCCTGAGGAAAGGACAGAGAGTCAAAGATGAGATTTACATGACAAGAGTCTTCTCTGCATAACAGCTTCATAGCAGCAAAAGAGAAGAACAACCACACACACACACACTGCAGTGAAAACTGAAGGTCAGACTTAATCTAGAGACCGTAATTGGAAAGCAAGATACATAATGGCCATCATCACCTCAGTCTGAATTAATGAACCTCAATTACTATCAGAGAGAGTGAGGGAGGGGAATGAGTGGAAGGTGGGAGGATTGGGGGGGGGGGCTAAAGGGTGTAGTAGAATATGAAAAAGAGAGAGAGCAGGCAGAGGGAGGAAGTATGGGGCAATGAACAAAAAAACTGCTCTGGAGAAAGCCAGTGAGCAAAGGGAGGGGTTAAGAAAATGAGAGAGAACTTGGGTTAAACAGAAGAGAAGGGGCAGGACAGAAATTGCAAAAAAAGGAGTGATAGGAGCAGCTGGGGGAGGGGGGCAAAGGGGAGAAAGGGTGAAAAGCAGTCAGTGAAGTGGAGGGAAGAGAGCAAGAGACAAAGGCCACTTAGCATACAGGCCAGGGAGATGGAGGATGGTGATGTGGATAGATGACCGGTCATTGTTAGTTGGAGAGACACAGTAAAAAGCATAGGGGCCCCGTTTTAGCTTGACTGCACTTCTAGTAATAGAGGGCTACTTAAACATGCATTATAGAAAGACTGGCTTTTCTTACACTCACTCACTCAAACCTACTCTTTTTCCTCTCCAAAAGACGTGCATACGCATACACACAGAATGCACGGCTGCATCAAAGATGATAGCGAGCAGCTACTTAAACATGCATTAAAAAAGCGCTGCCTTTCTCTCTGGTGCCTTCTTAATGGAATTGTCTCTCTACATTTCACTCTTCCCCCATCCCCCATCGCTTTGCCTTTTCATTTTGTTTTACTTCCTGAAGAACGTTAATACAACAAATACACAGTTGCACACACTTACTGCACTGATGAGCTTGTCCACACAGTCTTGTGCCACACTGTGCACATGGGTGAGATGCTGTCGAAGGTGTGTGCATGGGAGCTCAACCTGGCACAAGGGGCACTGGACACTCTAAACAAGAAAAGATTGTTCATCAGTGTTGAATTGGTGAATTGGTTTAAATGCAGTACTGCATTTATTCTATCACATTTTATTTTTACACAGTCACAGTTAAATTAATCTACTGTTTCTCGGCTGCTCACCTGCTGGTTCTCAATTTGCTGGTGTGTTCTCAAACGTTTGGTTGAGTTGGAGTTATCCATTTCCCCACATCCAGGGGATGGACGCTTGACTGAGGACAATGGCTCCCTCTTTTTTCTTTCCTCTTCCTTTGTTTTGTCTTCAAGTGAAAAAAGTAAATACATATTTAAACCATTTTTTTAATCAGTGTGAAACATAATATTACTATAACATGAGTTTAGTACCGTATTATGTTGCAGGATTTTTATAAGCTGCATTACCTATCTCCTCAGAAATCTTCTTATCCCCCAAGTTACTTGTGTCTTTGGTTGTGTCCAAAGGATCAGTGTCGGAAGTTTCCATATCCCCAATAAGCTCTCCTAGGAAAAGACAAAATAAATAACTATAGTGTAGCATACAAACATAGTGGTTCATGCAGTATACAGTATTCTAACAAACTATCAGGCTAATTCTAGTCTATATTATACAATATACAAACCGGATTCCAAAAAAGTTGGGACACTAAACAAATTGTGAATAAAAATTGAATTGCAATGATGTGGAGGTGCCAACATCTAATATTTTATTCATAATAGAACACAAATCACAGATCAAAAGTTTAAACTGAGGGAATGTATCATTTTAAGGGAAAAATCTGTTGTTTCAAATTTTCATGGCGTCAACGAATTCCAAAAAAGTTGGGACAAGTCCATTTTTACCACTGTGTGGCATCCCCCCTTCTTCTTATAACACTCAACAGATGTCTGAGGACAGAGGAGACAAGTTTCTCAATTTTAGAAATAGGAATGCTCTCCCATCCATCCATCCATCTTCTTCCACTTATCCGGGGTCGGGTCGCGGGGGTAGCAGCCTAAGTAGGGAGGCCCAGACTTCCCTCTCCCCAGCCACTTGGAGCAGCTCCTCCGGGGGAATCCCAAGGCGTTCCCAGGCCAGCCGAGAAACATAGTCCCTCCAGCGTGTCCTGGGTCTTCCTCTGGGCCTCCTCCCGGTGGGACATGCCCGGAACACCTCACCAGGGAGGCGTCCAGGAGGCATCCTAACCAGATGCCCGAGCCACCTCAACTGGCTCCTCTCGATGTGGAGAAGCAGCGGCTCTACTCCGAGTCCCTCCCGGATGACTGAGCTTCTCACCCTATCTCTAAGGGAGAGTCCAGACACCCTGCGGAGAAAACTCATTTCAGCCGCTTGTATCCGAGATCTTGTTCTTTCGGTCATAACCCAAAGCTCATGACCATAGATGAGGGTGGGAACGTAGATCGATCGGTAAATTGAGAGCTTTGCCTTTTGACTCAGCTCTCTCTTCACCACGACAGACCGGTACAGCGCCCGCTTCACTGCGGACGCTGCACCTATCCGCCTATCGATCTCACGCTCCAGTTTTCCCTCATTCGTGAACAAGATCCCGAGATACTTAAACTCCTCCACTTGGGGCAGGACCTCCTCCCCGACCCGGAGAGGGCATGCTACCCTTTTCCGGCTCAAGACCATGGCCTCGGATTTGGAGGAACTGATCCTCATCCCGGCCGCATCACACTCGGCTGCAAACCGCTCCAGTGAAAGTTGTAAATCACGAACTGATGAAGCCAGTAGGACCACATCATCTGCAAAAAACAGAGAAGCGATTCTAAGGCCACCAAAACGGATCCTCTCAACACCTTGGCTGCGCCTAGAAATTCTGTCCATAAAAGTTATGAACAGAATCGGTGACAAAGGGCAACCTTGGCGGAGTCCAACTCTCACCGGAAACGAGCCTGACTTACTGCCGGCAATGCGGACCAAGCTCTGACACCGGTCGTACAGGGACCTAACAGCCCTTGGAATGAGGAATGCTCTCCCATTCATGTCTAATACAGGCCTCTAACTGTTCAATCGTCTAGATCTTCTTTGTTGCACCTTCCTCTTTATGATGCGCCAAATGTTCTCTAAAGGTGAAAGATCTGGACTGCAGGCTGGCCATTTCAGTACCCGGATCCTTCTCCTACGTAGCCATGATGTTGTGATTGCTGCAGAATGTGGTCTGGCATTATCTTGTTGAAAAATGCATGGTCTTCCCTAAAAGAGATGACGTCTAGATGGGAGCATATGTTGTTCTAGAACCTGAACATAGTTCTATGCATTAATAATAATAATAATTATAAATTCAATTTATACCGCACTTTTCATTAATAAAAATCTCAAAGTGCTACAGCAAATAAAACAAGTGATAAAATCAAGTAAAATCAATAATAATATCAACTAAGATTAAAGACAGAATCATGTGGAGGCAGAATAGGCCTGCTTAAAAAATAAAAAATAAATAAAACAAGTGATAAAATCAAGTAAAATCAATAATAATATCAACCAAGATCAAAGATAAAATCATGTGGAGGCAGAATAGGCTTGCTTAAAAAGAAAAGTCTTTAAGCCGTTTTTGAAGTCAACCAGTGACTGTGGAGCTCTCAGGTAGTCAGGGAGGGAGTTCCATAGGCGGGGGGCAGCCACACAGAATGCCCGGTCTCCCATGGTCCTTAATTTGGTTCGTGGAATGTGAAGTAGATTACTGTTCTGTGATCGTAGAGACCGGGTGGATGAATATGGTGCAAGAATGTCCTTTAGATAGTCAGGTGAAGTTCCGTGTAAGCATTGGTGTGTAATGAGAGCAGTTTTGTACTGAATTCTGTAGGTGACAGGAAGCCAATGGAGGTTATGGAGAATGGGTGTAATATGTTCAAATTTACGAGCTCTCAATAAAATCCTTGCTGCACTGTTTTGAATATATTGAAGCTTCTGAAGATTTTTGCCAGGGATTCCAATAAACAGGGAGTTGCAGTAGTCGAGCCTGGAGGAGACAAAGGCATGGACGAGTTTCTCAGCATCAGAAAAAGTCAGAGATGGGCGAAGTCTGGAGATGTTTCGAAGATGGAAGAAGCAGGTTTTAAACAGATGCTTAATGTGATTTTCAAATGTAAGATGAGAGTCCATTTTTATTCCAAGATTTGTAACAGAGGTGGAGAGGGGGATGTCTTGTCCAGAGAAGGAGATTGTTGTTAAAGTTGATGTTTGTATCTGGTGAGGGGTGCCAATCAGTATGGCCTCAGTCTTGGAGCAGTTTAATTGAAGAAAGTTCTGATTCATCCATGCCCTTATTTCCTCCAGGCAGGTAGAGAGGGCAGTGAGTGAAGATGGAGATGGGGATGATGAGGATGCTCCAGTCCTGATGTAAAGCTGTGTATCGTCGGCATAGCAGTGAAAAGAAATGTTGAACTGATTAATAATTTGACCTAAAGGCAGCATGTAAAGGGAAAACAGCAGGGGCCCCAGAACTGACCCTTGAGGGACACCACAGGAGACACCGACTGTCTGGGAAGTGGCATTGCCAAGACTAACACATTCCAGCCTATTGGAGAGGAAAGATTTGAACCAGTCCAGGACCGTGTCACAGAGACCGACCTCCACATGAAGACGGTGGAGGAGGATACTATGGTCCACAGTAATGGTGCCTCTCCAGACATGCAAGCTGCCCATGCCACAAGCGCTCATGCAACCCCATACCATCAGTGATGCAGGCTTCTGAACAGAGCGTTGATAACAACTTGGGCTATCCTTGTCCTCTCTGGTCTGGATGACATGGCGTCCCAGTGTTCCATAAAGAACTTCAAATCGTGACTCATCTGACCACAGAACAGTCTTCCATTTTGCCACACTCCATTTTAAATGACCCCTGGCCCAGTGCAAACGTCTGAGCTTGTGGAGCTTGCTTAGAAATGGCTTCCTCTTTGCACTGTAGAGTTTCAGCTGGCAACGGCGGATGGCACAGTGGATTGTGTTCACTGACAATGCTTTCTGGAAGTATTCCTGAGCCCATTCTGTTATTTCCTTGACAGTGGCATTCCTGTTTGAGGTGCAGTGACGTTTAAGGGCCCGGAGATCACGAGCATCCAGTAGAGTTTTACGGCCTTGACCCTTACGCACAGTGATTGTTCCAGATTCTCTGAATCTTTTGATGATGTTATGCACGGTTGATGATGATAACTTAAAAGTCTTTGCTATTTTACGCTGGGTAACACCATTCTGGTATTGCTGCACTATCTTTCTGCGCAACAATGGTGGAATTGGTGATCCTCTTACCATCTTGGCTTCTGAGAGACACTAGCTGTGTTTCCATCCATTTTCATTTCGAATTTTGAGCTACCTCGCAAATATGTAAATACAAATTAATGCAGATCAGAAGTGTTTCCATCTACTGGCTTGAAGCGCTTCTTCCAAGCCGCGCACAGCGTCATTACGTCAGACGTCAGCGTCATTACGTCAGACGTCAGCGTCATTACGTCAGACGTCAGCGTCATTACGTCAGACGTCAGCACTGCGCATGTCTACAGTAAACAGGAAGTAGCGGTTGAAAACAGAACCCGGCCACACATCTCGTCAAAATGGAGAGAATATTTCAGGTACGTGTTGCTATCGGGCGAGTTGTATTTATTCTGTCATGCCAACTAGTTTTAGCGATGTTACATGTTGTCCGGAGCGGAAACAGCTGAACGTCACGTGACGTGAATGTTCGCTACGTCAGAAATGAGTCGGAAAATGTGTTTCCATCTGTCGTTTAGCGCATCTGCTCGGTTGCGAAGATCCCAAAAACCACCTCAAGCGAGCGTATAAACTTTTTAGCGCATTTCAGGAAGTAACCTCGCATTTTGCCGTTTCCATTAAGCTTTTCTGCTGCGATATTTCAAAATGCGCACCTAGAAACCTTGATGGAAACACGGCTACTGACACTCTGAGAAGCTCTTTTTATACCCAATCATGTTGTCAAGTGACCTAATTAGTGTTAATTGGTCTTCCAGCTGTTCGTTATATTTCCTTTTTCCAGCCATTTATTGCTACTTGTCCCAACTTTTGGGGGATTTGTTGACACTGTGAAATTTTGAATCAACATATTTTCCTTTAAAATTTTACATTTACTCAGATTAAACTTTTGATCTGTCATCTATGCTCTATTACGAATAAAATATTGACATTTGCCATCTCAACATCATTGCATTCAGTTTTTATTCACAATTTGTTTTAGTGTCCCAACTTTTTTGTAATCTGGTTTATATAACATCCTTAAAAAACACTAGTGTATTTGAATCACACTTATTTCCTCTTGCTGGTTTCTATACACTATTGATCACTTATCGATTCCACATTAGATTCTCTCAGAGGTGAAACGGAGATAATATAGACTTACAACACACAAGTTAGTCTCAATAAATCTTAATTTGCAAACAATCACATCAAAGGATGGATTTAATTCACAAAGTGTTGAACTACGGTACTTGTTTTAACTGTTACATACTTCACACACTCCAGATAACATTAATTCAGCATTATCATCATTATCTTGCACAATATTTTAGAGTTACAACTAGCCTCAACCTACCACAGTCTTTGTCCAGGGAATTTGTATTAGTTCATTGATTAGCAGGTCCTAGTTAGCTGTTGTCAGGAGTGATTGGGGATATAACAAGGATGTGTATTGACTAATCACTTTGCTTGATCAATAGCCAAGCAACCCCCATTGCTCATTTTCTCCCTCTTTTCATCTTAATTCTCCATCTACTCTCTGTAGTCAGCAATCACATGGAACATGAAATCAAATATGCCCACGCAGTTTGTATTCCCACCTTTTATGCCGCACAAGATTTTTCTGATGGTGAAAATGGCAGCCAGCTCCTCTCCACCCATTGGTTGCAGCTGCAGTAGCCCTTCCCTCTGCTGATGGGCTGAAGTTTGGCTGTGTTTGAGTACTTGCAGTTTAGTAGAGGAGGAGTGGTTGCATAGAAGACAATGAAACAGCCACGAACCTCCATCAACCTCACCATCATACTGCTGCAGGAACTGAAAGTGAGACAGATAGAAATTACAGCAGGAAGCTTAATGGCTGGATGTTAATCTCTAAATGTAGAATGAATACATTTTGTTTAATACAGGTGGTCCCCGACTTACGTCGGCCTCGACTTAAGATGTTCCGACTTTATGAATGAATCATATTAATAAAAATATGAAATTTAACATTTTTATTTTTTTTTGTGTTTAAATGTTCTTGATTTCATGTGTACAGTACAGCACTTTCTTGCAGCTGTGGTTGTTTTAAATGGCTTTATAAATAAAGTATTATTATTATAATTACATATGTTTTTTATTTTTAAGCAGATTTACAAAGTTTTGCGGCAGTTTCCGACAGTTTCCGCCAATTTTCGGCAGTCAGTCAGTTTTCGGCAGTGCCCACGAGTTTAGTCTTAGCCAGATAGCTCCAGCCTCGTAGCTCCAGCCTTGACAGTCGGCTTTGTCCAATCAGAGGTTCCTGCGCTCGGATACATGATCTGGAGCTGAACGGTGGTTTTGTGGAGGAACAGATGGGCGAAGCAAAACGACACTGTTGACTACGTGAAGCAGCAGACAGCGAGCCGGACCGGAGTAGCAACGAGCTAACATTCTAACAAGCCTTGCTGTAGCAGACGGGCGGCGGGCGGGCGGGAGCTCGCCTCCATGGCCGCCTGGCAGCCTAAGATGTTGTCTGGACACCGAGCTAATATGCGAAAACGGGACAAACAGCTGCGGCAGCCTTGGCGGGGCTAACACTAACGGGCGCTGCTAATGGCGGGGCCTAACATGCTAACGCGGAGCAGCTTGTTTTGGATGGACGCCGCGGAGAAACGGCTTTCAGTAAGTTATTAACTCTTTTTCTGGCTCCAAATGTATGGAGTTAACATGCTAACAGTCCTTCCTGTAAACAGTTTGGACCGCGTGAAGCAGCTTGAAGTTGCGGAGCTCGGACGTGCAAGAGCTAACATGCAAAAAGACGAGACAGGCTTGACCAGCTCAAAGTAAGAAATAATTTTTTTATTTTTAGCCCTGGACTGTAAGTGTTTTGTGATAATTATGTAGCTGTGTTAGGATAGGCAAAGTGCTTGGTAACTTGGTAACTGTTCATTACCGTACGTGTATCAGTGGCGGCTCGTATGGTTCCGACTTACGAACGATGCGTAGTAACGGAACTCGTACGTAAGTCGGGGACCACCTGTATACCACTTGAGGGTTTGGAAGACAAGGATTTTGAAAATAACTGTTTCTTACTCTGTAAACCCGGGTGCTCGCCTCATGCTGTGAAGTTAAGGAATGCCCTTGTATCTTCTCTAAGCTGCTGGTCACAAAGTCACACAGGTTGCATCGCAGCTGAATGTGGTTCCCTTTAGCAATGAGGGCAGTTCCTTCCTGACCCCTGTCACCGCCCTCCTGGATGTGAGCAGCATGCTGGTAGCGGGTGCGGTGTCTATCAGTCTGACAGTGCAAGGAGAAATTAGCCCTCAATGGGGTGGTGTAGCCACACAGTCTGCAGTGACAACCACCTGCAACAAGGGAGCACCACTCAGACTGTGGCAAGGAGCGGGGAGCATTCAAATGCTGCTCTACAGACTCTAAGCTGTCGGAGGAGAAACATGAGCAGACAAGGCATTGGAATACACCCTGGGAGAGGGGTCCCATAGGGGACAGAACTGGGGCTGGAGGAGGAGATGGAGAGGGGGAGGGTGATGGAGTTAGAGTTGACCCAAGGGTCACTGGTTGTTCTGGGACCTGTTGACTGGTCAGTCGTAGGTTCAGGGAAAGCTCGGCACCTAAAAAGGAATAAAACCAGCAAACACATTGAATGCATTTTTAGCATCACTTCTTGTGTAAAAATATCTAGTACAATACTCACCTGTGTTTTGTAGGTGTTTAAGATGTGGGGTGAGACTCCTGCACTGAGACAGATAGTAACCCTGCTGGAGCCGTAGCATATTATGTGTGTGTTTCTCGCTGGTAGTGTGTATGCGCAGGTTGCGAGCAATGCTGGTCTCATAGTCACACACATCACATCTCCACCGTTTACCGTGAGAATGGGAGTGTACAGGTGGTGAAAGCTTAGTGGGCTGGGGAGTAGGTGTTGAAATAGAAAGTGGGATCTTGTTGTAAGGCTGCTCATCTGCTGAGTGACCATTAGAGGAGCTGCTATTGTTGGTACCAAGAGAGGTGTGCATGTTACCATTTGCATGTCCCCCACTTTGAACATTGTTAAGGTGTTTGTCGGACTGCATATGTATGCTGAGGTTGCCTTTTGATGATGTAGCGTAGTCGCACACCTCGCAGCGGTAGGGCTTGTAGCCACAGGCGTAGGTTTCACCTCGGGCCAATCGAGGATGGGGTTTCCCCGAACTGCAGTATGCACAGACACCTCGCGTTGCACCACCACACACACACTTTGCTCCAGAGGCACTGCATGCACACTGAACTCCTGTCTCTGGATGTTTCTCCTTCATGTGGACCTGTAGTGTGTGCTGAGACTTGTAATGCCAGTTGCACTTGGGGCATTTAAGAGTCTTACAAGAGTTGCGTGAGTGCATTATGGTCATATGACTAGTCAGTGAGTTAGGAGAGAGGTCTTGGTTGAGGTTTTTAGAGACAGCTTCGTTCTGTTCTCCTTCTTTGTCTTTTTCATCATCCACTGTATCTATCTGGCTGTCATTTGGTTCTGGAGCTTTGGCACCTTTTCCATTAGAAATGGAAGAATGAGGAACCCCTGTCAGCACGTCATCCTCAGCAGGTGTACTGGCAGGCTCCGTACCTGCCAGTGGAAAAGCCATAGAAGGCTGCTGGGATTTAAAGCTCTGAGGAAACCCAGAAATCCAGCCCTGATCACCCTTAATGTCTTTTACCTCTGTTTCGCTCAGCAGGGCAGAAGAGGAGGACGGACAACTGAAGTGCTTTGGAGAGATGGGAGAAAAAGGGAACAACTTTGGAGAGGAGGAAGAAGGGTGGGAGGGCTTTGGAGAGGCGGCTGTTTTGCTGTCGAGTGTGCCACTGGCCTTTGCAGTGCTGGAAGAAGAGCTGTAATGGCTCTGTTGAGGTAATAAAGAACATTTGGATTTGGTTTGACTTTGGTTTGAGATGGCCTTCTCCTCTTCCTTCTCCTCTTCACTTCTGCTGTCGAGAGGTGCTGGGAGGGCTCCTGTAAATGAAGCCTCTTCCACACCCACATGCATCCTCCCTTCTTTCCTTTGCCCCGACAGACATCCCTCAACAAAGTCCTCTTTCGTCCCATGCTTTAAATGCGTTGCATTCTCCTGTGTATGTCGGTCTCCTCCTTTCTGCTCACCTTCCTCTCCAGCCTGAGACCCTTCTGTGCCCAACTCCCCCTGCCGAGACAGGGTCAGGGGCTCTTTGGCAGGGGCCACATCTGAGGTACAAGAGGATGACCCCTGTTCAGGAATGACCGCCATGGTCAGGAGAGGAAGAGATAAAGCCTGGGGACTGAGGTCAGCATCTCTCTCCTCTCCTCCCCCTCCATCCCCTCCTCCTCCCTCACCGGTGTCCATACCAGAGGCTACGGCTGCCACACATTACCAGCCCACCTGTGTATTTCAGATACAGAGAAAGAGAAGACAGACAGAAGACAGGAGAAAAGAAGAGGATAAAAAGAGAAAGAAAGCACATGCATGAGTCATGTAAATAATATTAGATAACAGTAAAAGCATTGATTATAGCCTTTGGATAGTATCTGTTCAATACAGTATTCACAGTTCGCAATCCAGAGGCTGGTTACCCAGGGGTTGGGGTTAGCCCTTAATGGGAAAATCAATAGCATGTGAGCTAAACTGGGTAGAAGAATGCGGGTAAAGGCTACACAGGAGGTCTGCAATATTCCTCAGGGGATTGGATTAAATAAAGAACTGAATGCTTCAAAGCTGAAGGGCTTCTGCTAAATTGCCACACTTGGATAAAAGAAGACAGGCAAACACTTTTTTAATCCAATGTATCATTCTCTACATCATGAACATTGCACTAGCCAAGAGGCATTATAAGGCAACAGGATCCGCAATTGCACTTAGCAAACTCTTTATACACAATTCCTGCAAACACAAGCTTTGAAACAAACCCATAAAAGCCTATGCAAAAAAAAAAAAAGATACATATATATTTTTTTTTTTATAAATCTGAATACTTGTGTGAATCTTCTAAAATATGTCTGGTAATTTAAATGGGTGGTCATTTTAAAAGGCTATTCATGTTTGTGGTGTTGTAGTGCATTTTAGTAAAAATGTTTAATACAGTACTGTGTTGATCTTGTAAAATGATTTTTCCAACTAACAACTCATGCACATGAGCACTATGAAGCATTATAACAAATAATCTCTGGAATGTCTCATAAGCAAACATGCATAACACTAATAAGAGTTTAAAGAAACATGCATACTGTACAACAGCACTGGGTCTGCTTTTGTATTGTCATGACATTTTATCATTGAATGACCAATTATTTTTATTCAAAGATTTTGAAACTAATTAAAACAATATGTCATATGATCACAGACCTAAAATAAATTAGCTCGGGTTCCTGACTGGCAGGTGGATGCCATTTGACTCTACCGATGTGTGTCTCACAATCTCATTGCTGACCTTTTTTAATCAAGGAGAGACCTTAATCTACCCTTTTACCTTCTGCTTCAACCAACCCCCCTTCTTTCTCCTCCTTAAACACCTTCATCCCTCTCTTCTGTGGCCACCCCCACCCCCTTTTCTCTGCAGCTTGGAGATATATGGCTCATATTGACACTCTGATAGTGCTTTAATGTACTGTGTTTATGTCACAGGCCACAGACCCTTGCTCACTGCAGCTGTCCACTGTCCTGCCAGAGAGTGCCGAGGGGCTGCGCCGAGCTGCCAGCAGCTGAGAACGGCCTCTAATCTGATAAAGATTTTCATTTACACTGCAATCAATAACCCGGGTCTATCGGCAATGTAACTATTTATACAAGCATTCCTGGCTCTCTATCGATCACAAGTGCGGGAAACCATCATTTAACGATGTGTGTGCATGTGTGTGTTAATGAGAGCTCATCCTTTTGTGCAACCGATTCTGATTACGTCAATTAGTCAAACTCGGAACACCTCAAGTCCAGCATGCCAATTACAGGCTTTCCCCAGCTGGTGTTATTAATGTGTATAACGTGTTTGTTATTGCAACGTTATGTATGAAATACATTCAAAATGGAAAAAAGATTTCTAGATAGCTGGTGTGTCTGTGTGTCTGTCTCTATGTGTGTGTGTAGCATAGAAAGAAGAGGCAGGAGTGTGAGGAGGGATGAGAAGCAGACTGCGAAGAGTTGTGTGGCTTTACTTTACACCTTTTGTTTATTATCTTGGACACGAGCAGGAAAAGGGACCATCTTTTTTCAAAGCAGCTGCTTTTCCAGAGGACCCAGTGGATCCAGAACCTCCTCCAGTCTTAAGGTAACAGAAATATTCTACATTTTTCCAGGACTATGGCAACGAGGTTTTGCTAGAATAATAAATAAATAAAAACCTGACCAGGCTGCGGTGTGAACAGTTCACCCCCAGTCCCTGTGTGTTTCAAACCCCAGTCCCTATGTGTTTCAAACCCCAGTCCCTGTGTGTTTCAAACCCCAGTCCCTGTGTGTTTCAAACCCCAGTCCCTGTGTGTTTCAAACCCCAGTCCCTGTGTGTTTCAAACCCCAGTCCCTGTGTGTTTCAAACCCCAGTCCCTGTGTGTTTCAAACCCCAGTCCCTGTGTGTTTCAAACCCCAGTCCCTGTGTGTTTCAAACCCCAGTCCCTGTGTGTTTCAAACCCCAGTCCCTGTGTGTTTCAAACCCCAGTCCCTGTGTGTTTCAAACCCCAGTCCCTGTGTGTTTCAAACCCCAGTCCCTGTGTGTTTCAAACCCCAGTCCCTGTGTGTTTCAAACCCCAGTCCCTGTGTGTTTCAAACCCCAGTCCCTGTGTGTTTCAAACCCCAGTCCCTGTGTGTTTCAAACCCCAGTCCCTGTGTGTTTCAAACCCCAGTCCCTGTGTGTTTCAAACCCCAGTCCCTGTGTGTTTCAAACCCCAGTCCCTGTGTGTTTCAAACCCCAGTCCCTGTGTGTTTCAAACCCCAGTCCCTGTGTGTTTCAAACCCCAGTCCCTGTGTGTTTCAAACCCCAGTCCCTGTGTGTTTCAAACCCCAGTCCCTGTGTGTTTCAAACCCCAGTCCCTGTGTGTTTCAAACCCCAGTCCCTGTGTGTTTCAAACCCCAGTCCCTGTGTGTTTCAAACCCCAGTCCCTGTGTGTTTCAAACCCCAGTCCCTGTGTGTTTCAAACCCCAGTCCCTGTGTGTTTCAAACCCCAGTCCCTGTGTGTTTCAAACCCCAGTCCCTGTGTGTTTCAAACCCCAGTCCCTGTGTGTTTCAAACCCCAGTCCCTGTGTGTTTCAAACCCCAGTCCCTGTGTGTTTCAAACCCCAGTCCCTGTGTGTTTCAAACCCCAGTCCCTGTGTGTTTCAAACCCCAGTCCCTGTGTGTTTCAAACCCCAGTCCCTGTGTGTTTCAAACCCCAGTCCCTGTGTGTTTCAAACCCCAGTCCCTGTGTGTTTCAAACCCCAGTCCCTGTGTGTTTCAAACCCCAGTCCCTGTGTGTTTCAAACCCCAGTCCCTGTGTGTTTCAAACCCCAGTCCCTGTGTGTTTCAAACCCCAGTCCCTGTGTGTTTCAAACCCCAGTCCCTGTGTGTTTGTCAAACCCCAGTCCCTGTGTGTTTGTCAAACCCCAGTCCCTGTGTGTTTGTCAAACCCCAGTCCCTGTGTGTTTGTCAAACCTCAGTCAGTTCTGCTTTTGTTGACAGTCGATCCAGCCCCACTGGAACACTTTGCGTTCCCTAACCACAGGTGACTCACCGTAAAACAAGAAACAGCTTTAATCCGCTAAGGACTAACAAACCGCGTTGATCTAACACCCCCCCACACTTCCTCTCCTCCCCCCTCTCCTCGCTTCCTTCAGCTCCACTAACATGGTAAACAAACGGCACACTTACATTTCCGCAGCGACTCTGGCACAAAGCCCCGCGCGCCGAGACCTCCGCTAGTCCACAAAACACTCGCGTGGAGTCTCCACTCATGAGTGATTCCTTCTTCTTTTTACGGAGCCAAGAAGGGCAAGAGGAGAAGAAGGAAGAAAAAAACCGAGAGAGCGAGGAGGAGGAAGAGAGGGAGCAGCGGGATCCAAGTTGTTACCAAACAACTGTGTAATTAAAGCTACATATAGGCTGTAGTAAACAGAAGGTGGGGGTGGGTGGGTGAGGGGGGGACGGAGGGGTCTGCGCGAGCTCCAGAGGTAGAATGAGTTCTGATCACTGTGGGAGGAAAAACACTTGGCTCTGTATTCCTGCTAATTAGTTTCCTTCAAAAAATGGCTGAGATGGCGCCTAGTGCGCATGTGCGTAATTGCGCAGTCGCCGCTAATTAGCCGGTTTGGATCAATAGGATTAGGAGAGAGAGCGCGAGAGGCGGAGGGAGGAGAGAGAGGGAGGGAGCTGAGACGCAGAGGAAGACGGAATATGGAATATTAATAATCAAAAGTAAAATTTATTGCTGGTTTTATTGTTAAAATATTGAGAAAGGATTTTTTTAGATGAAAAACTAGGGACGTCCTGAAAATTGCATGAAAATAAAGACAAATTTCAGATTTTTTTTTAAAATGAGATACATATCAAAACACTACAAATTGGGTCAAAATAAATAAAAAACATTTTTTATTTTTTTTTTTCAATTTAAAAAACGAGAACATGTCAGACATCTTTGACAAAATGCGACGTTTTGACTGCGATTCAGGGAGGACTCCAACACTCAGGCACTAAAGGACCGGGTTTAGACTACCGGATTATTTAAAATGATCTTTGCTTTGGATTTGAAATGAAGCCACTATAATTATGGTTATTTCTTAATTTTATTTGAGTATTTTCCATTGTCATTATAAAAGTTGGTGCTTAACGGGGAAAAAAATCACGTTTTATATAAATAGCCTATCTAAAAACAAATTGTGAGCATTTAATTTTAGACTCTAAATAAGGGACTCAGTCCTTATCCTCTGTCTGGACTGAGATGAAAGGTGAATATTCTCTGGGTGGTTTAGCTGTTTGTCTTTGTGACTAAAGAAAAACAATATGTGTGAAAAGCTAAAATAACGTGTCTGTTCTTGTGTCTGCCACCACAGAGGACCTTTTGTTTTTTCCCCTTTGGCTTTGACCGTCCATCTTCCCAACTCTGCCCTTTTGTTATGATAATACTATTGTGAATATCAAACTGCCCATCGTCCATATATTTACAAGGAGAAAGCTGCTTTTTCCCCTTTTCTTTCCTTTTCTGCAAAAGCAAATGTAGTTACTCTAATAGAATTGTCAACATTGTCACTTTTTAAATTTATGAATACTGTATGTAAAAGATGGAGTATGATGTGAATATCCATTAATATTAAAGAATTTCCTAAAGAAGAATCAGATCAGCCTTGATCTGTGTGCTTCCAACAGCTCATTTCTGCGTGAAACAACCGCAATACAACACCATATTCTTTAAATCTCATAAATATTAATGCATTTTATTATGTATATATTTTATTTAACTCCATCATGACATGATTGCTTTTATTTTTCTTGCTTTGATTGGATGTTTTTTCCCTGCGTGCGGACGTGCGTCGAGACAGATTCCTCCATCTCCTCATTAATGTTGCGCCAAATGATTTGTCTTTCGTTCTTGAAACATCCAATAAATATTTTACGATTCGACAACGTTTGAAGTGATGATGTGGCGGAGGCCTCTGTCGAAGACTGCAGGTTATCAGCACCATAAATCACTGGCTGCTCTGTGCGTCTTTACGCACGGATTTTCTCTGGTTTTGGCTGCGGAGACAGTCGGACACGATTAGTCATTTTAGGGACAGAAGACAGGGAGTGGGGACATGATTTGAACGTTATAGCAGTCTCTCTGTGTGTGTAGGGTTTTGATTAAATAAACAGGAAATCAACATTAAAATTTAACAGGAAAGCTGGAGTTTTGTTTTGTTGCTCATTTGACACTTTTACTAATCATGCAGGGTCATTTGAGTTGAGTTGAGTTTTTTTTTTTTATCTCCAGAGAACCAGACTTGGCTTTTTTAGACAGGGTCATTTCTCTAAATAAATAAAAATAAAAATGTCCGGCGGCCACAGTCCAGAGACAAAATGAATTCAGGTGGTCCCTCTTGGACAAAAAACTCTTTATCGAGTAAAAAACTTTATCTGCACAATATTTGTTTTTGTCATATTATATTAGTAGTTGATGCTTTCTTAAATAGGAAAAAAATGTAAGCAAAATATGATGCTGGATGCCAACAACCACTTTATTTATTTGTTTGTTTGTACCTGTATGGAGACAGCCGAAGTGGTCAGAAGTTTCATAAAAGACTGTCTTTAAGCTGCTTGATCACCAAAACCTAATCTGGACAGTTTTTCTCTGAGCCTTTATCTTTGCTGCAGTGTCTCACTTCCATTTCCACCTGAACGCCTTCTCCAAGATTCTCTGCTCGTCTGATTTCACCATGCATGTATTTAGATTACAGCCATAGGTCAGTCGTGTGGCTCAAGCTCTCGTGCTTCAGTGGAGATTCAGACAAGTGCTTTGTTTATATTCAGTGAGCACCCACATTTCGAATCACTGGAATAAACTCTTTGAAACTGCATAGTCCAGAAAACCTTTCTTTTAATTTCATACCATTGCAATGCGTATCTTTAAGTGCCTTTAGCATATAAATTCACTCAATATGGCATTTACTGAATATGTATAATATTATATCAAATAAAAGAAAAAGGCAAGTGGATTTGATCTCATAAACTGCATGCGTTTGTCAAACAAAGAATAGAATAAATATGTTTTTGCCATTTAAAATTTCAACGCACATCTGTGCAGTGATGCTCTTTGCGACGGTTGCAGTGGATTAATTTCCAGTGATAAATATTGTATTGTAATATTTTACTAATATTAAAGCTTGTGTGTTTACATGCATCCTGCCTCTCTCGCTCTCTTCCAAACCTTTCATGCCCTCAGGTGTGCGCCAGGAATTTGTTGTTTTCGCTGTATAATATATAGTTAGCCCTTCCACCAATTTACCCTGTCAGTGCTAATGGGGCAATTAACCACCGTGATACCCCCCAGGCAGAGGGAGAGCCAAAACCTTCCCAACTCCAAACTTGTCTTTTTGACATTTATATGACAAAATGTGGGGGAAGCTGGGGACCCATCTGACACCTCGGAGAGTCCTTAATGTCACTCCCTCCCATGCACCCACCCCCTAACTGCCCGAGGTTATGGCACCGAGCTGAGACTGTAATACATCATGTACAGTAAGAGGCGCAGGCTGCATCCAGGTCCAGGATGGAGAAAACTTTGTGCTGCATCCACAGCTCACTCACTGCGTCCGGCCTGCGTGGTTATAAATACCAACTTGTGTACACACAAACACAGTTAACATCATCCAACTTGACCTCTGGCTTCATTTAGGAGTCTGTAAGTCCTTTTGTCTGTGCTCACATTCCACCTGTCCTTTCTGCATCCCCAAGGAGGCAATAACCTCACTAGCAAGAGCTTCCCCTTGAGCCGTTGTCATAGTAACTTGTGGGCTGGTCGACATGACAACCCCACCATGGTCCAGAGATAGATGGTAGGGCAGAAATGGGGAGGGAGCATGGCTCATGGGGGATTTGCACCCCCCCTTTAATTTGGTTTGCCTGATTCTGATTTAAAATCTCTCCCTTTCACTCTCTCTGAAGGTGAAGCACGTCCGCCATCAGCCTGCTTTACATTCATACAGGTATTTATAGGCCGCAAAACACTCGGTTCTGAGCATCAAACACACACCTGCTCAGCTTCAAGGCATCCGAACAGATATTGTTGAGAAAGAAATGTTGATCCCCATGTTTTAGTTTTTTTAATTCAGTGTAAAAAATGGAAAAGCTTACATTTTCAAATATATATATATATATATATTTTTTTTTTTGCTCATGTACATTAATGCATGCAAAAAAATGTCATTTCCTATATAGATGAATATACGTCATGCAAGAAAGGCATGGAAATAAAATGTGAAAATAATGAGGAAAATGTAGGTATTTTGAAAGGGGAGCAAAAAGACTTTGTTTCCTAAATCTCTGCGTGAGAAGTCCGCTAACACGCTGACTATGTGTTAAACACGTCGAGCGTTTTTGCTGTTCATTCCATCATTTCGTTAAACTTGCCATTTGTGGACATTTGTTGCTTTAAAAAAAAAACATGTACGTTGTACTCTATGAAGTGTGCCAGAAACAATTACAGATTTGATATCCTGTTTTTCCTAGATATTTTGTGTTATTTCTGAGCAGGTTTATTATTTTCTGCAAATTGATCCATCAGATGAATTGTTATGGGAAAACCTGTAAGACTTTCTAATTGAAAAACCAAACAGCTGATTTTAGGCAGGTCAGAAACTCATGGAAAAGTTGAAAAATAATTTAATAAATAGTATTGCATAGTGAAACAAACAATATTCATAAATTAATAATAATAAAAATTAATTAATCTTTTAGATATACAAAATAATTGAGTTTTTATCAAAATGGTGGTACTGGATGACTTAAAAAAAACTACCGGTATATGTATAACAATAAGTTTCTTGTACATATACAGTATTGGCATGCCTCAAAGCTTTGTTGTTCTCATGAAACAAGCTCCAAAGCTCTTTATTTATCTCAAGTGTTTGTATTTTTTCCTAACAATTATCGTCCTCTGAGCTTTGATTCTACTTATGAACAGGCCTCCTCCTGTTAGTGTGACTGTTTCCCCTTATTGTTTTTATTGTTGTCATGATTTATTTGTTTGTTTTTAAATATGTTTGATGTGCCGGCTTCATTTTATTTTGGCAGCCTCTGCCTCTGACAGATGAATTTTCCCTTGGGGGCTCAATAAAGAATATCACCTTTTTTCATTTAGACTCATTTCATATCATCCCATCACTGTGGCTGTGGCCTGCTGCAGGAGGACAATAATATTATTAATGTTAGATGTAGATGAGAGTGCCTACAGGTAGACAATCTCTAGATTAAGGCAGATTAAATCCTCAGACAGACAGACAGACACTGTAGATAGATAGATAGATAGATAGATAGATAGATAGATAGATAGATAGATAGATAGATAGATAGATAGATAGATAGATAGATAGATAGATAGATAGATAGATAGATAGATAGATAGATAGATAGATAGATAGATAGATAGATAGATAGATAGATAGATAGATAGATAGATAGATAGATAGATAGATAGATAGATAGATAGATAGATAATTTTATTTTATGGACGTTTCACATTTAACTGCTAAACCGAGCAACAGCGTCCTCTAATGGATAAAGATCTAACTGCACGCTGCTGGACACAGCAACTTACTGTCTCCTCTCGGACACCGTACAATTCGCGGAAGTGATTTAATTTATTATAGCAGCCTTTGTATTTAGGTTATTGTAGACATTTTAAGTGTTAGTTGATATTTTAATTGTTAATTGATATCAATTTGCCGTTTCAGGAGTTTAAAGAAAATGGAGGATGAATGGGAGGAAGAGGTATTTATCGCAACAGTGCCCGTGTCTGTTTACATACCAGAGCTAGGATTAGCCTCTTAGCTAATCAAAACAAAGGCAGCTTGACCGGTTTATCTGTCCTTTTCGATATTCTGAGTAATGTATAACAACTAGGTTTGCTTTACCTTTGAAATACACGCCTTTTAGCAAAGTTCCCATTGCATTTTAAAGTGTGCATGCCTAAAAAGGATGATGATAATCTCCCACCTTGTGCATATTGTCTTTTTCCAAATGTGTGTATTCTGCTTCTTTTATCAATACCAGAACACTTGTTTGTATGTGTGGTTTAAATAAAAAAAAAGTTATTTTGTACTAAGTTTTGGTTCACAGCATCCCATGTTGTGTGTTGTGTTCAGGAGCAGCTTGTTCTGGTGGAACTTTCAGGAGTCCTCAACAGTGACTTTCTGACTAAATTTCGAGGCTCATGCAAGATACTGGTGAGTTTAAGGTGATTTAGCATTAAAGCTGATGCAAACCACAACGAGTTTATACATGCTGGCTACTGCATTTATATATTTGTAATGTGACAGGATATAGACAGTGAGAGGCCCATGATGCAGGTTGGGCAGTATGTGTTTGCTGGAGATTATGAAGGTAAGTTAAAACCACTGAAAATGAATGTTTTAAATAATTGAAGCTACATATGTAACTAAGCTAACATTTGCCATACATGATAATTTTTTTAAACTTTACTATTTTCTGTATAAAAGCATTTAACTTTATACAACCTAGACCATCTCTTGTATTTTTAAAACCCATTATGATATAGTCAAAGTCAACTTTATTGTCAGAACTGCAATATGTACAGGACATACACAGAATTGAAATTGCGTTTCTCTCAGTCCCTCGGTGCAACAGTAACTATTTAAACATTGAAACACTGAAACATATAATAATAGACATAAGCACAAAATAGTAAAGCTGTAACACTGTCCTGAGTTTTGCATAGTGGTATAAGAGTATGAAAATTTACACCAACTCTAAAACTAAAACTAGAACACTAAACATTTAATGAACATAATACTGACCTGAGTTTTTGCATACTAGTATAAAAAAGTATAAAGAGTATAACTCTAAAATAAACTAAAGGTTCTAGCATTGACATTTGCAAAGTGGCAAAGCAGCATACCTGTACAGTAATGATGTTCACACTTATAACTTAAAAAAAAAACGTTTTTAAGACTTAAATGTTTTGCATTTTTAAAACTGTAACAAAATTAAAGTTAAAAAGCCATAAAATGTACATATAAGTTTAAATTGGCCTTCATGTTTGTTTTAAAAATAAATAAATACTGTACCGAGACTTGTGTTTTGTTAGAAAAGCTCTAAAAAATAAAAATATAAAATGGCCTATTATTCCTTGAAGGAATAGTTATAACCCTTTGCCTTTCACAGCAGTTTTAATTCAAGTTGACTGCCTCAGCCTCAATGAGAATGACTCTCAGCAACTACCACATACACTTTACCCCAATCTGTGCAGTTTTGAGTAATTTATAGTCGTTTTTGTTTTGGCAAAAGTAGATTAGGGCAGCACACTTGATGTTGCATCTCAGTAGGAAGGTCGCAGGATCACCTCCTAGCCTGGATCCTTTCTGGGTGGAGTTTGCATGTTCTCCCTTTGCACACACACAGGTTTTCTTCAAATGTTCCAGTTTCTTCTCACAGACTAAAAACATACATGTTAGGTTATTTGATTACTCTAATTCTAAGGTGTGGGTCAGAGCATGAATTGGTTGGTTGTCTCTGTGTGGCCCTGTGATGAACTTGCGACCCGTCCAGGGTGTGTACCCCGCCTCTAGCACATTGATTGCTGGAGAGAGACATCAGCTGACCAATGATCCAGAAAGGAAAAGTGGGTAAAGAAAACTGATGGCTGTGGCAGCCATCTTGTATTAGGTTGACTCCTAATGTCGTTCTGATGTAAATTTCCACACAATGAATAACTTTCTGTAAGTTTCAAATTTGTCCAGTGGCTCACTAGATATTTTGCTAACAGAGTTGATTTCAATAGTTAATGGCAAAGTCTTAAAAGCATATCTCACTCGATTGTCTTCTCCCTTTAGTGCATGTGAGGGCGGCTAACAGTTTTAAATATCTTGGGTCACTTCCTTAAAAAATAATGTTCTGTACTGTTCACTTTAAACCAAAAATCCTTTGTTTATGTTAAAATAAATATTATTATTGTTGTAAATCACATTTTATCTCCGTGTTTATTGTTTCTTTGCTCGGCTCATAACAGTTAGTAGTGCTCAGATTATTTGATGAGAATGACTCTCAGCTACTTTACCACACCAAATTTAAACTCCATATCTTTAAAAATTATTTGTCAAAGTTTTGTGTGTGTGTGTGAAGGCCCCATAGCCATCTCTGCCATTTTGAATGGGATTGATTCCAAAAGTTAATCAATCATAGACATGTGTCGGGTAATAAATCAAATCTGTCAACTGGTTCTTAAGATATTGGGCTAAAAGTACAAACAAACAGTAAAGACCTTTTTAAACTAAGCCTTGTACTATAAGGGGTCGAGCAGACACTGATTTGATTGCCCAAGTTTGTTTATAGTTGTGATAGATGTTGCTGCATATTCTGGATGTATTTAATAAAATAAATAAATAACTTTGACCATGTACCATGTTGTTATTTTTGCTTCAGATGCCTTGGGAACTTGTGTTGTTTTCGAAGAGGTACCACGAAAAGGTGAGAGTCTGCAGCATTTTTTTAAAAGTACCGTATATCGTTTAGACCTAAATGACTGTAGGGTTGTTGTTTTTTTTGTTTCTTTGTAGTTTTTTTTTTTCTTCATTTTTTTTAACGTGTCTGCAGGAAAAGCAAACAGTGGCTCAGACCTCAAATACGTGTGCCACACTATGAAAAAACTGACAATGCAACGAATCTTCCTCGCTGAGAAGAAAGATGGTGAAACAGTTACAGGTCAGAATTTTATTTTTATTTTTTTCTACATTATCTAAAACTAAGTGTTTTTAATTGCAGCTTCTTCTTTGTGATATAAAGCAGATAAACAACATTTTTATTAATTGATTGATCCAACCTGTCTTTTTTCGTCAGCCTAACGATAAACCTAGCACCACATTGTTAAAAACCTAAAGTATGACCATTTGTTTTGTTCCCACAGAAGAAGGTGATCGTCAACAGAAGGACACAACTCATCCGTCTAAACAAAAAGAAAATGACAGCGCACAAGTAGCGATAGAAGATAATATAGACAACAACAAAGATATGGAGGACTCAGCTGCTGAGATGTGATGACCTTATAGATTATAACCTCTCAGTATGAAGATAAGACATGTGTCTCTGTAAAAAGTTTCAAGGTCTGGTGTTTATAAATATACATGTATGCTGTTCAATAGCAATAATGAAGTATTTATTTCCTAGTTGTTTCTTTAAAGCAACAAATTCTAGAGAATATAGTGCTTTTTTATTTGAGCTTCATATAAAATAACTTTTTATTTTTACATAACTATTGAGAACATTATTATTGTAACTTATCTTATCATGGAAGGCCATTGCTATTTTCTAATAATGTTGGGGCTGAGATGAGGTAGAGGCAGGGCAGCCGACCTGGGACCAGAAAGTCGCGGGTAGACTCCCAGCTATTGCCACATGTCGTGGTGTCTCTGAGCAAGACCCCTAATCCCTATTTTCTCCCTGGCAGCTTACATAGCTGCACCACCTGGGTGTATCTCACATGTGATGGATTAAATACAGAGAACCAACTTTGCCATTGTATGGGAACATTCGATAATGACACTCTCAGACTTCCCTAATGTTTTAGAAAAGTGCATTATAGAAGAAAATCACTTCTAGTTGAATCATAAATTCCCCCTAAGACACTAGATGACCACATAGCACAATATTTTAAGTAGTCTTTAGAGGATCTTACGTAATTAGGTTCTTTATAGTTCTTTTCATTTTCACTGAGTACTGTATTTTGTTTTTGTTGTACACATTTTAAATTTGGTGTTTGCAAAACTCCAGACATTGGAAACTGCTGCTAAAATCTACTTTAAAAAAAAGACCTAAATAAACTTCACACAGCCTATTGGAATTTTTTTAGCAATGGTTCACCATGAAAGGCTTGTTTGCATATTTTTTTTTTAATTTTTATTATTATTATTTTTAAGAGTTGTTTTTGACCAGCTTGCTTTTTCTCATTTAAGAAATAAAAACTTACAGATATTAGTTTAGTTTATTCATTCATTCATTTTATAATAAAATACAAAACAATTAACATGTATAATAAGAAAAAGGAAAACAAAATATAAAATGAAAGGCGGCAGATGAAGAAAAAATCTTATTATATCTGCCCCTTATTCTCTAATAAACCAAACAACCAATTTCTTTAAATACCAAAACAAAATGAACAACTCATTTAACTTCCTTTATCTCATACCCTTAACCTTTCTTTTAAATACAAAAATATTTGTTTAAAATCCAAACATATTTGCATCACTGGAACACTTATTGTTGTGCTTTTTTTATTACGTAGTTTTATTTTTGTGTACCTGTACATTACCGGTACTCTTGTTTGCTTTCACATTTTTAATAGAATTTCTGTTGTATGGTAGATTTTTTGTTGTTGTAAAAATGTAAACTCTGTATGTTTTATAAATAAATGTAGTTATTGTAAGTATCTTGTCCTTTCATATTCATTTAATAAGCTGTAAGTTGAACAATTCTTCTTCATAGTACAGTACTGTATAGGTTTATGAATGAACTCGATGTTGGTGCCTTTGAGGACGTGGCGGTTCTCGGCCAATCCAATCAACGCTTGTCCTCAAATGTGGACCAATCAGATGGCGACATCGCATTCCCCTCCTCGGAGCCTGATTGGTCAGTTATCGTTTTTTTTTTTCTTGCACAGGAAGTAGAAGGGTGTGTTTCCGGGGGGAGGGACTAAACCCCTCCAAAAAAAGCATCAACGACGAACTTCCCTAGACACCGGTGAGTTTTCTTGGCAAATTGCGGTGAAAATCCTAGAAGTGAGAAGAAACGCTCGTCTAATTGAAGAGGTTTGAAATGTATTTGTTTTGGTTAGGATTACAGTTGCGTTGTTTGAGTTAGCTCGGAAAAATTGTAGGACGGAGGATAGAAGTAGCGGTGCCGCGTTAGCCAGTCTGGGTCAACAGGACAGAAAATAACGGTCACAAATTTTTGTAAAGCCGCTTATTTAAAACTAAAGACAGTGGGGTAAATTAATTTAACTCTACATCAACTGTTTTAAAGTTGTCGAGATAGTGGTGGCTAATTTGAGACAAGTACGAAGGTTATTTTCTCCCAGACTGTTGTAAAACGAGTGGATAATTTTAACTTACCTGAAATTAAATTGTTATATCAGCTCGTTTGTTGTGTGTACAACCAAAATTATGTGTACTGCAGGATGTTTTGATGGTACTTTTTTTATCTAGTCTGTCACTCAGTTTGTATCGTGGCACATTCTTAGAATGTTATTTACAGTATTTAATCTGGTTTTGCACCTCTTGCAGTATGTAGCACTTTTCAAATAGTATCACAATATAGCAAAAATGATGTATTTAATAGTAAAACTATACCATTTTGTACTAATACATTTTGTACTAATACATGTACATGCATATGTACATAAGATATGTATAAAATGCAGCAAAAACATCTATAAAACTTTGTCTAACTAAAAGCCTTCGCATCGACTCGCATCGACCCTTTTTCACTCAAGTTTCTCTTTTCGTATTAAACAGACATTATGTGTAGCCTTAATTCACATTATTTGTTTAATGAGTTACTTGGATTGTGTCTGTTCTACAGTGATCTGTATTGCAAAATATCAGAAGTGTTATAGGATAAACAATAGCTGTGGTATTTGCTTGTAGTGTGAATACTTCTCTTCACCGTCTTTAGTCTGTATTGATCCAGCTGTTATGTTTACATAAAGCTTTACAAGAAAGGTTGTTGGACTAATATATTTTTTTGCATCTTCTGTTTTAGGAATTGTTCATACAAACGTAAAATGGAGTTGAGGCCACTTGTCATGTGCTTTGCCCTCTGTGTGGTTTACGCCACCAGCAAACCCACAGAGAAGAAGGATCGCGTTCATCACGATGAACGTCTCAGTAACCTTGAGCACGATGATAACGATAACTTTGACTATGACCACGAGGCCTTTTTGGGTCAAGAAGAATCCAAGTCTTTTGACCAGCTCACACCAGAGGAGAGCAAAGAGAGGCTTGGGTAGGAACATCATCTTCACATTATGGGATATTATTAGTCTAAAACTGATACCGTTTTTGGCATTTTTGCTCTTAACCTTTGCTATTCAAAGAGAAATGTTGAACATGTTTTGTGTGTGTGCAGAATGCTGGTTGAACGCATGGATGAAGATAAAGATGGCTACGTGAGCGCTGAGGAGATGAAAAATTGGATTAAACATGCACAGAAGAAGTGGATCTATGACGACGTGGATCGACAGTGGAAGAGCCACGACTTTAACGGAGATGGGGTGGTGTCCTGGGAAGAGTACAAGAATGCCACATATGGATATGTTATTGGTATGGCTGCAGACTATTTTCTGTTGTATTTCTGTTGTTTCAATCTATATATTGTGTAGATAACGTAGCTAAACTTTGACGTAGGCTTAAAATAATTATGACTTTGGATCAACAGACGAGACTGATCCTGAGGATGGTTTCAACTACAAACAAATGATGGCTCGTGATGAGAGGAGATTCAAAATGGCTGACCAAGACAATGATATGAAAGCCAACAAGGAAGAGTTCACAGCTTTCCTTCATCCTGAGGAGTACGACCACATGAAGGACATTGTCGTGTTGGTAAGTGACGCACCCGGACTGATAACTTCACTAATATTTTTCATTGCTCAGCCAGTCTGTTTTTTGTTTTCTGTAGGAAACTATGGAAGACATTGACAAGAATGGAGATGGTTTGATTGACCTG
>JBBPBX010000155.1:11446-56594 GCA_038048925.1 Garcialebias charrua | reverse complement strand
TGTAATTTTTTTAAAGTAGGCTACATTTTACATAAACCGCTGTAAAACTTTTAAGACTGATGTTTTAAGATGGTGAATTCCCCTCTTGAGAAGCAGGTCACCTTGACGACCTGAGAACAGCTTTTTGCAATCCTTCAAGCCATCGACTCTGCATTACATACTTTAAACAAAGTTATTGCGCCAAAAGTAACTCCACAGTCTGCTCTAAGAGTGCTACTGCTAGCTGCTGCTACTATTTATACTAATGGTGATAGAATTATAACTGCGAGAAACTAAAAGTAGAGGAAAGCCCATGAAATGACATTAGTACGAGCCATTTAAAGTTTTAGTGACCCATGTTAGTCTTGATTTTCAACGAATCCTTAATTACCAGGGTTAAACTTTGTCCACTGAGGTACTAACTACAGGTAGTCCTCGACTTACGAATGAGTTCCGGACCTACGAGCCGTTCACATGTCGAAAATGACGTGTCGGATCACATACCCATTTTTTTTATTTTTTTATAAATGAATAAATGTACAGGTAGTCCCCGACTTACGAGCGCTCTAACTTACAAGGATCCAGACTTACGAGCTGGCAAATTTTTGGAAAAAACGCAAAAAATACTGAGTTTTTCTGTGTTTTTTCACCACAGTTCGTTAGCTAAACATGTGGACACACGTTTCCGATCATTTTTATGCACTCATAAGCAGTTTTTCGATGAAAAACGAGTGTTTGTAGTCGCGCTAGCAAAACCGTTCCAACTTACGAGCGAAATTCCGGACTTACGAGACACGTGGCGGCCGTTCCAAATTACGAGATTTCCGTGTTACGAGCGCCTCGTTGTAACGGAACTCGCTCGTAAGTCGGGGACTACCTGTACAGTACTGTACAGTTACCAAGCACTTAGCCTATCCTAACACAGTTTTTAAAGATGGAGTGAGTTGAGTTGTCTCCCTTTCACATAAAGGGAGCTAGCTCCCTTTATGTGAATGGAGCCTGCTGGGGAGGAGGGAGACAATTCAACTCACTCCTTAACTGTGTTAGGATAGGCTAAGTGCTTTGTGACTGTACAGCACTGTACATTTATTTATTAATTAATTAAATTGCTATTTTTTATTAATGAGATGCGTGACGCAAGTCCAAAACGTCGTAAGTCGGGGGCGTTGTAAGTCGAGGACTACCTGTATTGATAACTAGTCGAAACATGTCAAAAACTTGGCCATCCAACTGTTGAACATCACTTCAGAATGTCGGAAATATCCCTTTGAAGATAAAGCCATCTTTAAGTAACGTGTTTTCCACCTGATAAGTCTCACCTTTCTATAAGTCGCTTTGTCCAATTATTGGCAATAAATTGGAAAAATCCATGAACGGGTCGCCCCCCCCCCTTATTTACGTCGCATCTATTATGCGTCACAGTTACGCGACGCGTCGGCGCGTCATTTGCCCTGTTGAAAATGGCAACCACAGAAGCATGCACAGAAGGACTTTTAACAAGATTAACACGGTAAAAACAATTATTTGTCTGCTGAAAATTATAGCAAAGATGTGTCTTAGCTTAACCGTTCCTTAATAAATTCACGTAATGGTCTAATCTGCTGGATTTAAATTGTTTCGCTTTGACGTCTTCAAAAAGGTCGCGCGCGCTGCTAAAATAAATTATAAATAAATCGAATTTTAGTTCAAACAACTCCAACAGCTAACAGTTTGTAAACGACCACCAAGTAATTACTTTCTGTAAGTTTAAAGAAAATCTGTCCGGTAGTTCATGAGTTATAGATAAATAGTAACCGTTTTATAGGAGCCAAGATGGTCTAGTGGCAGGGCTTTTGACTACGGACCCGAAGGTCGCGGGTTCGCGTCCCGGCCACTACCCAGCTTGGGGTGTCTATGAGTGCACACCTATTTCTCCAGCTCCCCGGGCGCTTTCGGGCTGCTCACTGCACCACCTGGTAGGTGGTTGGGTTAAATGCAGAGCCGAATTTCGTCTGTGTATGGGAAACATACGCAGATGACAGGAATAGACATTATTATTATTATTATTTTTGCTCACAAACACTGAGCTAACAGTAGTTACCTGCAGAGCAGGAGGCTGGTCTGCGACAGAGTCAGTCTGACCAGAGGAGGCTGCCTTCGGACACATGAGGTGGGAACGGTTGGTGTACCCTAGCGGACAAAAGTGGTACTGCACCATTTTTTGCCAAAATGAAAAACGGTCATATCTGAGCCAAAAATTGGTCTAAAAATATGGGGGAAAATCCATAAACAAGTCTCACCTCTCTATTAGTCGCAGGGCATGCAAATTAGGCAAAAAGGTGCAACTTATAGACCGGAAATACGGTAATTATAGCTAATAAAAATATGTGAATGTTTTGCTAAAGGGCTCTAATATTTGTCACGTTAGAATTTCAAGGTCAACTTCAAAATGACTGTAAAACATTGCTCGAGTTGATTGTTTGGATTGAGTTTGCTTTTGTTACTTTGAAAAAAAGGGGCAGATATTATAAGATTTCTTCTCTCTGCCACCTTTCATTTTATGTCTTTTACATTTTACATTGTATGTTTTTTGTTTTTCTTTTATATTGATGTAAAATGAATAAATTTAATAAAATAAAAAATTTTAAAAAAGGGAGTAAGCCCCGCCCCCCTGCAGGTAAACTTTCCCCACCGTCTGTGAGTTGCTGTGACCTCCATGCAGGTCACAGAATAATTACTTTGGCTGATTCTGGAGCTGCTCCAGGCAGGAAAAGCTGTAGGTCCGCCTCTCTTTCCACCAAGTATTTTTTAATGGGCTCCACCTTGGAAACGGGAAGTGGAGACAGAGTTCTCTGAGTCAGACAAGTTTGACAAGTCGTTTCTGTTGTTGTGGCTTAACACCCCCTTTGTCTCTGACCCGACCCTGAGGTAAGCACTTTTCATTGAGTTGTTCATTTTTCTGTGCGGTCCAACACACGTGAACGCAGCACCCGAGGTTTAACAAGTGACGTCATACGCCGCTCAAAACTGCGGTCAAATATCGCCAAATGTGAGTTTGGGCTGTTTTTCTTAACTTGTGACCTGCAGAAAGTAACAATATGTCTCGCTTCCTCCCAGGTTGACACGTTTTTTAATTCGGCTATAGTTAATTACCAAACCCGAGTACACAGTACATGTTTCCAGTGAGATTCTTCAGTTTAGTGTGAAGTTTATAGCGAGCAAATTGGACTTTAAATTCCCGAATATTTAAATGGAATCTGGTGTTCACAGCTGTCGTTTAAAAACGGTAAAAACAACCCATTTATGGTTTATAAAAAAATATTGATTTACTTCCTGTATTACAGAATGAACATGTTTAGAAGAGATAAAGGTTCTACAGTCCCAGTGGTCCCATCCAGATCCACTCAAGAGGTGAGAAAACTGATATTGGGTTGGTTTAGGTTAGGTTATGTACCAATAACAACTTTATTTATTACCAGGAGCTGAATAATCCCATACCTCACAGTTTAAACGGGCAGGATTCAGGAGCGACCTCAGTCTCACAGGTAACCGGAAAAAGAAGTTACACAAACCAGTGGTACGGAAGGGTATTGTCATCCATAAAATAAATCTTTTTGTTGTAGTAAAAACTTGATAAGTATGTAGTAAAAACGTGATATTATGTAGTAATAACATATTATGTAGTAAAAATGTGATACGTATGTAGTAAAAACGTGATATTATGTAGTAAAAACGTAATATTAAGTAGTAAAAACGTGATACGTATGTAGTAAAAACGTGATATTATGTAGTAACGTGATATTATGTAGTAAAAACGTGATATTAAGTAGTAAAAACGTGATATGTATGTAGTAAAAACGTGATATTATGTAGTAATAACGTGATATTATGTAGTAAAAACATGATATGATATTATCACGTTTTTACTACATAATATCACGTTTTTATTACACTTGTATCATGTTTTTACTACATATTATCACATTTTTACTACATAATATCACGTTTTTACTACATAATATCACATTTTTACTACATACGTATCACGTTTTTACTACATACGTATCACGTTTTTACTACATATTATCACGTTTTTACTACATAATCTCACGTTTTTACTACATACTTATCACGTTTTTACTACATAATATTAAAAAATATATATTTTATGGATTTCAGCAATACCCTTCCATAGTACAGTAATAACATTTTTATTACTTGTAGGAAAACAGTGAGGTCACAGATGAGTCAAATCCCAAGGTGAGAGGTCATGAATTGTTGCACCAGTGCCTCCGTTGTCTTTTGGGTCATTTGTGATTCAATGCAAACTTTTCCACACTGCATGTAAACGCTGAAATAATTCATTGGTGCTGTATTTGGAACAGCAGAGGCCAGGGGTGACGGGAGCTGTGCAGAAGGTCATCCCCTCCAAGACGGCTTCAAAAGTAAAACTCAAACATCTTGAAAATGTAGATTTATTTTTAAATAATGGTGCATCATTCCACTTATCTTGGACACTTTTTCTTTTTTTAGCCGTCTTCTGCTGTGACCAAAGCTCCATCCTCTGAATCACTAGAACAGCCAACAGACTCCACACAGGTGAGAAGACAACAAGAAGAAAAAGTCAGTTACACTGAAATCTGCTCACTGCTCCATACCAGTACAGTTCTACGTCTATGCTTCTCAGTTGTTATGGTTCTGATTATGGTATTTCTCTCTTCTTTAAACTGATCTTTGCCTTCAATCACATTATTAATCTTTTTTTTTTATTCAGTATGTTGATTTTATGGAGAACAAATCGTTCTTTTCACGAACATAATATAGGACGATGACGAAATGGGCGTGGACAAATACAGAAGGGGCGTGAACAAATACAGATCTCACGAGAGCAAATACATGCCTCGAGGGAGCAATTTACTCTCGTGCGAGCGCAAATCAGCCCCGCGCGTGTAATGGGGATGAGCGCGAGCGTAGAAAAGAGATCCGAGCGCGCGCACGTGCGCTCGGAGGACAACTACATGCTCTCGCGTGCAAAATGTTTCTACTGACAGACTCTCCCTCTCGCTCACGGTTCAGACTTTTGGCAGCCAGTGGGAGGATCCAGACCACGACACATGATTGGCTGCAGTCTTCCTGTCCTCTGTGATTGGGTGTAACACTTCCTGAACCTGAAAATGTAAAATACTGTAAATAGATACCTCTGGACTATTGAGAATGAACTTTCTTGTTAAATAAATAGATTTATCTAAATATACTTCAAGTACATTGTTATAAAATATATGTTGCACTTTATGAAGTACTATTTTTTGCTAAATATAAAATACATTTCAATCAAATATATTTCTAAAAGGAATCTTCATATAAACTTTTTAACTGCACGTTTCATTCAACCTTTATTTATGCATCTCATTGAGCCTCGAGGACTCATTTACAAGAGAGACAAACAAAGAATGATGACAACAGTGACAACAATAGACAGTTAAAAGAGGCATACAGATTTTTTTTAACAAATTAAAATAAGATGGCGAACTTACAGCCATTGCTTTTGGAGGTGAAAGAAAAGATTGATGACTCAAGAGGTGAAATTTATACATTAACAGACAGGCTTTCTCTCTGCAAAAACGTTTTCCTAACTATTCATTCATTCAACCTTTATTTAGTCAGGTAAATCTTATTGAGCTTCGAGGGCTCATTTACGAAAGCGACCTGCTACAAACTAAAGAATGATGAACATCAATGATACAAATACATTAAACAATAAACAAAAGAAAAGAAAAAGTTGCAAAAACATTACAAGGTAGATGTACAAAAAATATCAAAGACAGGAACATATCTGCATTGGTTTTTGCCAGGATTCCAACAGATTCTGAAAACCATCCAGAGAGGTCAGGGCCGAGAGCTTCAATATATAACTATATATAATATATAACTATAACTGCTGCTACCCCACAATGCACTGCCAACTCAAAATTCTCCTTCAAAATAAAATACCGATAGATCAAAACTGTGGACGTTTTCTTTTTTCTTCATTTTCAAACTAAATTATTAAGACATTTCCAACTTCCAGAACAGTAGTAATACCCAAAAGATGAACTTGTGTTATAGAATATTTTCTGTACAGACATTATCCCACTGCTTTATTCACATGAGAGTAACAGGGGACCTAAAATCAAAACAAACTGATAGTTCTAATCTGACAATGTTGCAGCGTTCAAATATTATGTACCGGTATATTAATACAATGTGTGTGTGTATCATGTATATACTGTACAGTATAACATACACACAGTGTATGTTATACTGTACAGTATAACAACACACATGTATTTGTATTATTTAATGACAGATTTGTTACGTAAATGCTTTAACAGATATTTACTCACATTTTAGTACTATTTTAGCTTCTTGTGCACTTTTCTCTTCTTTTATTCATGTCAAAATTGTGCAAAAATAAATTACCAAACAATTCATTATAAAATATGTTAAATGTAAAACAAGCTTTAATAAAGTACTTTTACTATTATTTATACTGTTTATTAATTACATCATCTCAAGTCAGCAGGAGCAACATCACCACCATCATCATCACAACAACACAAAACTGAGTGATGTAAGTTTAAAGCTCCACTGACATGATTTTTTAACTTTTCATAAAATGGCTCAACATAAATACAGTATCTTGTGTTCAACTATGTTCGTTTTTGCAAACAAACTTATATATATATATATATATATATATATATATATATATAATTTTGATTTAAAATTGATTTTAAACTTTGGGCCGTGTTTATTCATGGGAAATCCGATTACACACGAATGCACCACTGTGACGTAGTGTGCGGCAGAGCCCTGGGCTTGTCAGTGCGCATGTGTCAGCTGCTCGCCAGCAGATCGCGTTTTTTGTTTGTTTTTGTTTTTACTTGAAAATTGCTGTTACGTTGTGTTGCGTTTGGGTGTTCTAGTATCATCAGTGAACAAGTGAGCCTTTTCACTTTCCCAAAAGATGAAATACTTTGTGAAGGATGCAACAAAGCTGCACCCTTGGACCCCCGCCTCCCTCCACCTGAAGTTCTGGCTGAATGGTAAGTCTCACACAGCATCATGGTACAGTCACACCGAGCAGCGTTTTGAACCTCCAAAAGCTCCTCACGCACGCAAGTGGACGCACTTGTGAATGCAACATGTCCAGAGCTGAACGCCAGACGCCAAGAAGCTGTTGGGTGTGTGGGAGGAGCTTACCGGTATGAGCCCTGCGCACGGAGTCCAGCACGGAGTCCTGCTCACTCCGCCAGGCGAGGAGGAGCTGTTTATTTCCGTCTCTGTCGAGCAGACTTGACTGGTCGTGAAGGAATTGTCGCGAACACACAGCTACAATGAGTTTCTCTTCCATAGTCCACGAGCTCGCGAGTCTTTTCTTTTTTTTTCCGACAAACAATACGTCACATAGTGCGCGCGCACCCTCGTTTCCGCGTCACATAGGGACTCTCCCACTGCCCCCTCTCTTCTGCCCCCCGACTCTCCCTGATTGGTTGACACACCAACCAATCAGGTGGAGTTGAGCGGCGTTTGAAAGTTTGAACCGCGAAATCTTCAACATGTTGAATGCTCGGTTTGGAGGTGGAAGCCGGTTCACGTGCACGAAAAAACGCTACTCAGCACGCTCAACACGCACGACGCCCGACGCCGACGCCAGGAGGCTGCTGGAGTTGCGTCCACCATTGACTTTACATGGAAGCTGGAAGCTTTGGAGGTAAAAACGCTGCTCGGTGTGAGCACACCATCAGTCCTAAATTAGATCCTGCTGTTTCTTGTTTCATCCCCCAAACAATTTTCTGCTTCCCACAACTGAAGACAAATAACTCAAATCTTCACATAGATTGCTAAATATGTCAGGTTTTAAATTGTCCGCTATTAAAGAGACCAGAGCCCTCTGCCTCACACTACGTCACAGATGGTGCATTCGTGTGTAATCGGATTTCCCATGAATAAACACGGTGCGAAGTTTAAAATCAATCTTAAATCAAAATTAAATATATTTATAAGTTTGTTTGCAAAAACGAACATAGTTGAATGATAAAAGATATTTATGTTGGGCAATTTTATGCATAGTTACAAAATCATGTCACACCACCTTTAATCTGCACAAACATTTTTAATCAGGGCTCAAAATGTTTATCTGTGAAAGAAATGTGCAAGGAAATAAACTAGTATCACTCTACAGGCACATTTTGTGAGAGGGCACTTCACAAAGACACAGTCAGGCCGTGTGAGACTGAAGGAGGTTCCAACCATTTGTTTTCATCGCCCAGAACCAAATGAGAAGTCCAGCAGAACTTCCACTGACCAGTGATCACACACATTGTTCTAAAGTTCCTGTTTTTACTTTTCTACATTCACCTTATAATCTAGCTGTTTTTGCCATCTTATTTTAATTTGTTAAAAAAATCTGTATGCCTCTTTTAACTGTCTATTGTTGTCACTGTTGTCATCATTCTTTGTTTGTCTCTCTTGTAAATGAGTCCTCGAGGCTCAATGAGATGCATAAATAAAGGTTGAATGAAACGTGCAGTTAAAAAGTTTATATGAAGATTCCTTTTAGAAATATATTTGATTGAAATGTATTTTATATTTAGCAAAAAATAGTACTTCATAAAGTGCAACATATATTTTATAACAATGTACTTGAAGTATATTTAGATAAATCTATTTATTTAACAAGAAAGTTCATTCTCAATAGTCCAGAGGTATCTATTTACAGTATTTTACATTTTCAGGTTCAGGAAGTGTTACACCCAATCACAGAGGACAGGAAGACTGCAGCCAATCATGTGTCGTGGTCTGGATCCTCCCACTGGCTGCCAAAAGTCTGAACCGTGAGCGAGAGGGAGAGTCTGTCAGTAGAAACATTTTGCACGCGAGAGCATGTAGTTGTCCTCCGAGCGCACGTGCGCGCGCTCGGATCTCTTTTCTACGCTCGCGCTCATCCCCATTACACGCGCGGGGCTGATTTGCGCTCGCACGAGAGTAAATTGCTCCCTCGAGGCATGTATTTGCTCTCGTGAGATCTGTATTTGTTCACTCCCCTTCTGTATTTGTCCACGCCCATTTCGTCATCGTCCTATCTCCATAGGAGTCTAAGCCCACGTGCTGCCACAGTTAGCCTGCAGGTCCTGTTTATTGCATCACATGCTCTGTGGCCTTTCTTCCCTTTCCCTGGCTTGACAAAGTCTTCAGCTGCACTGAGTGCTGCTAGTATGATGCTGGCTCTGATTTTACGTTTCCTCTGACTTTGTGCTTCAGTCTCTGTGCACATTCGTAGACAATATTAGATGCTATTTCTGCACAAAATGCACAGATCCAGTAAATAATAGTAAAGAGGGACAATGAACTGCTCATCCCAAACTTGATTTATTAAGAACAGCAAGCTGCGACTAGAAAGTTCCTGGAGAAACTTTAACGGGGACTGCCACATTGAGGCCATTTTAATTTTTTTGATTTGACAGTACTGTACTGTGTGTTGGGGTTTGCTCTCAGCTACCAATACACCAAATTTCAGCTCAACATGGTTAAAAAAAAAAAAGAATTATAGTCATTTTTGCTTATGGTAGCCATCTTGGATTTTTGATTTGGATTCAGTACGTGATGCGTAACGTTCTCACCAAATTTCAGCTCAATGTGTGTAAAAACTGCTAATTTAAAACAATTTAAAAGTAGCTTTTGTGGCCATCTTAGATTTATTGTTTGAATTCAGTATTTACTGGGCATTACCCACAGCTAGCACCACACCAATTTTCAGCTTAATATCTGTAAAAATGACTGATTTATAGTATTTTTCCATTTTTAGCTGTGGCAGACATCTTGGATTTTTGATTTTCAGTCAGTCTATTTATCAGGGATTGTTCTCAGGTACCTGTACACCAAATTTCGGCTAAATAGCTAAAAAAAAACTCAAGAGTTATAATTTGAAATTAGCTTAGGTGGCCATCTTGGATTTTTATATCAGAATTAAATGTGTGTTGTGTCACTGTCATCACCACCACACCAAATTTCAGCTCAATATCTTAGAATAGCTGATTTATAGTTTTTTTTTTTTTCACTTTAAGCTAAGGCAGCCATCTTGGATTTTTAATTTGCATTATGAATGTATAACTCGCTCTCAGCTACAACCACACCAAATTTCAGCTTATCTCAAAGAATGACCGAAATAGTCAATTTTGAGTTTTTTTATTTTATTAGGTAGCTGTGGCAGCCATCTTGAACCAAAATGGCTCCAAAAGTTAATCAGTGTTTTGTTCAGAGACCACTCCTCTCTAGGTCATGTGACCACACTGTGGCAGTTAGAGGCTGTTCATTGCCAGTGTTTTTCAGTATGAAAAATCGTGTCTTTGTTTGCGAATTGCACACCACGGCGTCGAGCCGGTTGTTTTATATACAGCACTTGTGGGGGTACACATTGCAGTTAGGGCCACATTAAATTTGAAGAAAGAGTAAGGTCCCCTTTGGTTGAAGGGGTGACTGGAAGATCTAAAACTTTTCATTCCACAGTCAGGAGGTTAATAATAATAATAATTAATTCAATTTATAACGCACTTTTCATTACTGAAAATCTCAAAGTGCTACACATATATTGAATGCTACACACATTCATAAACCGGTGGCGGCAGACTACCATGCAAGGTGCTTTCCAGTCCTACCGGGAGCAACTCAGGGTTAAGTGTCTTGCCCAAGGACACAACGACACATGGTGCGGGTCCCGGGAGTCGAACCGCCAACTTTCCGATTGGGAGACGACTGCCATTACCACTACACCACGGCCGCCCTTAGGTTATTTGAACTGGGTTTGTCCCATGGCGTGCCAATCAGTTTCACTGGTCAAATCCTGTTATTTGTCAAACATTCCGATAGAGGCAGTATTAAAATACATTAACAGGTACTCATTGCAAGGCATGAAATCCAACATAAAAGATGATCGTGAACTTTACCAAACGGTGCGCTTCGAAAAGAGTTCACTCCGGTGGTTTTTCAGATGTACTGATATGCAATTGTCAAACGAGGGTATGGACTCGACGTAAACAGATGCTGAGTGCAGGTTAGTGGAGCTCCATTAAAAGCAAAGCTCCACGTTCAAACATTCTGCTTCTAAACCAGTAAGTTTACTAGGTTTATATCTGTAACGTATCTGAGCATAAATATACGTACAAATACATCAAAATCTAGACTTCTTGTTTCCAAACTGCCCTTCTGTTGTTGCTCTTCCATTACAACCATCGTTGTTCAGTCACTTCAGCTGTTTTCAAAGGTAAACACTGCTTGTGGTTGTTAGTATCCTTTCAAAAATTGTACTTAGGTTACAAAATTTGTATTTATATACATTAACCACTGAGGAACAGATTGTGCAAATTGCATTTATTTATGAATATTTTGGACCTATCTTCTCAATATGAAGTGAATACTTTTTAATGAGCATATGTGTTAGTGTGTACAAAAAGTTTTGACCCCCTTGAATGTTTAATACTTTTTTATATTATAAATCAGTCACATTGTATTTTAGTGCATTTGTGCCCAAATGATGTGAATGATTTGTGTTTCAGAACCCTGGGATGCTGAAAGGAGTCACACAGAAGTTAAACCCGTTCCAGTCTTCGTCACAGGTACCTGCAAAGCCGTTGAATGTTTGCCGCACTAAGCTTTGTCCACTCAGATGGTTGTGTCCCCCAGGTGTCCACCGCGCCGTCCTCAGAGTCACTGGAACAGGGGAAGGGTTCAGACTCGACTCAGGTAAGAAACACAAACTGTTTAGAAGTCCACCTCAGAGGGAATCACTGCAAGAAATGAAGGATTCTGCTCAAAGCAATGGTGATGTAATGGTACACATCTAGCCTGGTTAAAACCAGACCCTTGTCCTTCACTTCGCTTCGTACTAGGGTCTGGACTTTCTCCATAGAGAATCGATTCTTGCTGGAGGCGTGGCCTCTGCTGAGGAACAAAACCATTGGATCTTAGAAAAATTTTGAACAGGGAAAAGCATTCTGCTCCCTCCCCCTCAGAGCCATATATGGTCTGCTTCCCATGCTCTGGTGAAGTTGACATCAGCTCCGCCTCCTGCTGCATTTTCTCTCGCTGCCGCTGCATATTCTGTGTTTATATGTTAATAAAACGTTCTAAAAAAATAAAATAAAACCATGGAGCGCTGGTCCAGCACACCAGAAGACCAGAAAATCTGCAGGGACTCGGGCAGCAACGTAAAACCCGAGTTTAATTCTCTCGTGACAACCTGAGGCATTTCCTCATCATTGCACTCAGCGGAGGGAGAGGAGGAGGAGGAGGGAGCGATCACTTGACTTTTGGCAAAAAAACAAAAGAAAACTCCAGATAAGGGATTAAGAAGGGGAAATTAATACATTTGTGTCACATATAAAACAGTCCTGCATCGCTTTGCATCGCTTTGAATGAGAACATGCGGATGCTCGCTGGCTGCGCGCTGGGACAGGTGGGGGCGTGGGTTAGGGGCCAAAAACTCCGCCCCTTCTGTTCTCTGATTGGTCCGGTCAAAAATCTACCGGAGAAATCCTTGTCTATGGGAGAAGTCCCAGACCCAGCAGTGAAGGGAAAATAGAATTGAGCGGAGCTGCGTAGGAATGGCGAGGGCCAGGCTAGTACACATCTGAACAACTCAGTAAAGAAGTCTCTTTTTATTTTTGTATTTTTACAAGTTCTAACATAGAGTTAGAGGCATTTTATTTGTAATTTTGCTTTTTTTCACAAATGGCAAGGTTTCTTATCAGTCAGTGCACTCAGTGCAACACATTGACTATGGGAATTGTGCCGCCGCGCGGTTCACCTGAAGTAATACATTCACGCCTTTACGGCAGGTGGGCGTCAGCGTCACCACAGAGGCACCGCCCTCTTGGTATAAAGACGCGTGCGCCCATCTAACTTTCTCTTTTGCCCTTCACCTCGCTTACACCTGAACTTCGTGGGACTCTCTGTATCTACATTGCTCGACCGGAGGTGAGCTTGCTCCCTACACTGAGCGTACAGAGATATCTCCTGCGTACTGCAGTGCCTTTTATTTAACCTCAAGGTTTTTTCTTCTCTCTTCGCAGCTGCTTCGCTCGACGGCGCTAACTGCGTTACATCGCTACCTAGCTAACAAAGTTAGCAGGCTAGCCAGCGAAAGCGACTCGACAAAGAGGACGTCTCCGGACCACGTTAGCACAGCTAACAAGCTCGACCTTTCTCAGCCATGGCTCCAGAGAAGGGAAAGCGAAAACCCAAAAATTCTAAGAAGACCAGCAGGCCAGCGAGCCCCAGCTCCCGGGCCTGCAACAGCGGCTGCGGCTACTCCCTTTCTGCGACGGACACCCACGAGGCCTGTCCCGTCTGCCTGGGGATGTTGCACGCTAAGACAGCACTGGAATCCCCCGAGTCCTGCCCTCACTGCAGCCAAATGCTTGAGGTTGTGAGGAAGCGTCGAGTGGACATCGTGGTCAAGGCCATGGGTGGCTCCACGGCGGCGGCGCGTGACCCAGACCTCACAGAGGCACTCACTCCCACACCGGAGCTCGAGGCCGTGGACCTGGAGGACAGCGGCCACGCTGACTGGGGGGACAGTATGGACATGGCGGCCCCCGTCGGGGACTCCACCGTCGAGTTTGACACGAGAAGCCTGTTACGCGCAGACGAGCTCTCGCTAACAGCCTCGGGTGAAATTTCAGACGACGAAGCTGAAAACGAGGACGAGGGGGAAGAAGAAGACTTCTCCCAGAACCCGACGACAGCTCAGCCAGAGACAGATGTCTCCATCCCTGCTCTGTTAGACTTGTGTCGCAGAGCGACGGACACGCTACAGATCAGCTGGCCAGAACCCTCACCTCGCCAACAGGTAACGAGGTTGGCGGGGAATTATTTCTTCGCAAAATAGCAGTCGCCACGAGGCACAGGATGCCGATTTTTCCGGATTTCCTGACGGAGCTCACTCGCACATGGGCTGAACCCAGAGCTCCCATGCTTCTGCCTCTCTCCCAGTTCCTCGACGTCGCCGGCATGGAGGCAGCAGGAATCACCAATGTCCCGCAGATGGAGGACACGCTGGCGGCTCACTTGGCCCCCAGGACGTCGGGCGCAAAGCCAACTCTGCCCAGCAAAGCCTGCCGCGCCTCGGCCTCCCAGCTCGAAAAATGTTACCGGGCTCAGGGCCTCGCAGTCCGCGCCATGAACGCTTCGGCCATGATGCAGGCCTACTTGGCAGAGAAGCTGCAGGATCTCCAGCAAACAACGAACAAAAAGGCTGTGGCAAAGATCCTGGAGGAAGCCCGTAGGGCGACTGACTTCATCCTTCAGATGATTGGGACCGCGGCCATTGCTCAAGGGAGATGCGTGGCTGAAGAGGTCATCGCCCAACACCAATTGTGGCTTACCTTGACGGACCTGCCGGAGGGCCAGCGGTTCCCGTTCCTCCACCACCCGATCGAACCGACGGGTCTCTTCGGAAGGGCTCTGGAGCATATCCAGAGCAGGCTGGAGCAAAGACAAAAACAGGCCAAAGCCCTTCGTGAGGGGATGCCGAGAAAAGCTTTTGCACCCCCTAGAGACACCACTGGGAGAAGGCCCGTGCAGTCTTCACACCGCTCGGCCACACGCTGTCCCCCGCAAAAAAGACCAGCTTGCGACGGGGAGCAACAGCAGAGACCCTCAGCAGGACCATCTCAGGCTGGCCAGTCCTGGACCAGGAACAGGTTTGTTCCTCGCCAAGCGGTTCCGCCGAGAACTTCCTCGACAAACCAGGACAGAAGGCAGAAGTTGGCCTGACGAAACGGGACCACTTCACAGTTTTACAGGTTTGTCCGCCCATGTGGTACGGGAACCAAGACTTTTAAACCCAGACTTTATGTGTGAAATGCAGCAAAAAGCTGGTGACATTCGTGTGTGCACAAAACAAAATGTTTCTGCTGTGTGTGTAAATAAGACGCTTTGTTCTTTAAAACACGAAAATAAAGTACCAAAAGCACAAACTGCCCTGGTTCTTGACAAAAAAAAAAAACATAGCACCATTTTTATGAAAACAGTCACAATGAAGGGAGAGGGCAATCACCCCTCCTCCCTCGTGAAACACAAGATGTCAGGTCAGACAATGAGCCTCAGCGGGGCGTCTGGAATCTGTCTGGAGCAGGCAGACTTCCTGGCGACCGCTGGTGGACAGGTCAGCTCGTCCGGGGCCAAGCGGTGGGGGGTGGCAACTGCTCCCCCTCCCGCACCCACGACACACAGACAACCCAGAATACACATGCCCCAAAGGCTCAGCGCACGTGCTCAGGCCTGGGGGGCGTGTCATCCAAACACGTGGGTCATGTCAACAGCTTGTCAAGGCCTCCGACTGTAGTTCTACAAGAGGCCACCCATGTTCACGGGGGTGCTACCGTCGAACATAAACCCAGACCGTGCACACGTCTTAAAGGTTCAGTATGCAGTTTCTGTAGAACTGCAGCAGTTAGAAATATTTTCAACAGGCAAAGCATTCTGATCCCTCCCCCTCAGAGCCATATGTGGCTCTGCCCCCTTGTGGTCTGTTGAATTTCAAATTCAAGCTCTGTTTTTATTGGCTGATTCAAATTCAAGCTCTGTTTTTATTGGCTGGTTACAAACTCTGTTTTTATTGGCTGGAAAATGGCGGGTCACCTTTTCTTTTTAGAAATGCTTATTTACCACCTGGAGAAGCAAGGGGACAATATTTTTTTTAATTTTTTTTCAGAGATTACCTGGCTAACATCAGTCTGTCAGGAGGTAGTGACAGAGTGAAGAAATATGTTCATAAAAAAAGCTACATACTGCAGCTTTAAGAGAGGAGATATCAACAATGCTGCAGAAAGGAGTGATAAATATTGTTCCAACACACAATATACATACAGGTCACTACAGCAAGTATTTCCTCGTGCCCAAACGAGACCAGAGATTGAGACCTATTCTGGATCTCAGAGCACTGAACACAAGAATAAAAACTTACAAATTCAGAATGCTCACGCTAAGACAGGTGATCCAGTCTGTGAGACCGAGAGATTACACCTGCACAATGGATTTGAAAGATGCATTTCTCCACGTGAGCATTTGGAAGAGACACAGAAAATATCTCCGCTTTGCATTCGAGGGAAAAGCCTACGAATTTCTGACTCTACCTTTCGGACTAAAAACTGCACCACAAACATTTACAAAATGTTTGGACGCAGCCTTGACCTCACTCAGGGGTCAAGGGGTCTGAATTATGAATTATCTGGACGATCTGTTGATCCTCGCAGAGAACAGAGCACAAGCCCAGCCTCACTCACGGATGGTGATGGCTCACCTGGAGGCTCTGGGCTTCGTCATAAACCTGCAGAAAAGCAATCTGACATCATCCCAGATTACTGTATTTCTGTGTGTACAGGTCAACACCACTCTGTACAGAGCATGGCTCTCAGAGGCATGGATTTTATCCATCCGTCTCTGCCTGGCACGCTTTCAGCTGGGCCAAAGAGTGTCTCTCAAACTGTGCCAGCGTCTCCTGGTCTTCTGGCGGCCGCCATTGCCTGCGTGCCTCAGGCTTTATTAAAAATGCGTGCTTTGCAGATATGGCTAAACAAACAAATGCATCCTGCCTCCCTCAGGCAGACAGGGAAGATACTGATCAGCCCAGAGTGCGTGACAGCCCTGGAACCCTGGAGGGCTCCTTCTGTGTTCACGACAGGCATCCCGCTGGGACGAGTACTGTCTCGTGTGGTGATCACCACATACTCTTCAAAGAGAGGTTGGGGAGCATTTTGCAGAAACCAGCATGCCCAAGGGCTCTGGAAACAACAGGAGGCAAGGCTCCACATCAACTTCCTGGAACTGAAAGCTGTTTTTCTGTCCATGAAGCACTTTTCCAGGAAGGGGCTGATTACAAAACAACACGTGTTGATAAAATCAGACAAGAGGATGACAGTGTCCTTCATCAACAGGGAAGGGGGGACATGGTCCCGACCCCTCCTCAGCCTGACACACAAGCTGTTCACGTGGTGCAGCCCCCTAATATTGTCACTGAGAGCGACACACATCCCGGGCGAGCTAAACCACGGGGCAGACACCCTCTCCAGAGGGCCACTGCTAGCCTCAGAGTGGAGGCTGAACCTGTGTATCGTGGACCAGATCTGGGCACGATACGGGCGGGCATCCGTCGATCTGTTCGCCTGCAAAATCAGCACGCACTGCGTCCTGTACTTCTCATTAAAGGAGACAGACGCTCCGCTGGGAACAGACGCTCTGGCTCACAGCTGGCCAGCAGGGGTGCTATATTACGCATTCCCCCCATCCCTCTGATTCAGGCGACGCTGGAACGTGTACGTAGGGGAGCTCTTTCCCTGATACTCATAGCCCCCAGATGGCCACAGAAACCGTGGTTCCCAGAAATGATCTCACTGTTGTCAGGGACACCATGGCAGCTGCCCCCCCACAGGGACCTGCTGACTCAGGCCCACGGGCAGCTCCTTCACCCACGTCCAGAACTGTGGCAACTCTCAGCCTGGCCACTGAGAGGAACCGGTTGATGGCCTCCGGCCTCCCCAGTAACGTTAAGGCCGAGATACAGTGAAGCAGACTCCGTATACGCGCGTATACGCGCGTATACGCGCGTATACGGAGCGGCTGCTTCACTTCAGCTGACTTTCAGCTGACTTCAGCTCAGACGTTCTCCTTGTTGTAATATGAGCTGCTGCACACGAAGGGGACAACTGAGCTCGCTGATTGGTCACTTTGACACGCCTACTGAAATGATTGACAGCGCTCAGTCAGCTGAATGTGAAACCTAGTTGAAAGTGAAACCTTTAACATGAGCAGCTCGCTGCCGGACTTCTGGGGTGTTCTGATGCGCTGTTTCTACTATATATGTTATAAAAAGTTCTCTCAGAAATAAAAATAATAACAGGGAGCGCTTTTCCTGCAGCACACAGCCCACCAGGGGATATTAAAACATCGCGCACCAAGGTAGGACCTGAATTCATTCATTTCAATCATCGAGTGAACGGAGGAAGAAGCGGTTACTTGACTTTAGGCAAAAAAACAAAAGAAAAGGCCCGATCAGCGATAAAGAAGGGGAATTTATTTCATTTGTGTAACATACAAAACAGTCCGGCGCCGGGAAGTTTATGGTCAGACACCGCGTATCGCGCACGCGGATCGCGTATGCGTAGTAAAAAAATACCTTTGCGCGTACTTGCCCTGAGGGGCTACGCGGGGCTACGCTGCGTACGGGGCGTACGTACGCTGCGTATTGGCGTATCGTGAGGACGCGCGAGTGTATCTCGGGCTTTATAAACACGATACAGGGAGCGAGAGCTCAGTCAACTCAGACTCTCTATGCTCGCAAATGGCGTGTTTTTGAGGCTTGGTGTCTAAAGAGGAATATTATCTCATATTCCTGTGACCTGGTCCAGCCCCTCACTTTTCTACAAGACCTGCTGGAAAAAGGCTGCTCCTTTTCCACCATTAAGGTGTTTTTGTCAGCTATCTCGGCGTGCCACGAGGGCTGGGGAGGTAAATCACCCAGTGTACACCCTCTCATGATACGTTTCATGAAAGGTGTACTGAGGAAAAGGCCTCCCAGCAGGACTTTGGCCCCAGATTGGGACCTACAGCTAGTCCTGGATGCTTTGTGTGAGTCTCCATTTGAGCCTTTTAGAAACATTAAGATGGATTTGTTATCTTATAAAACTGCTTTGCTCTTAGCTCTTTGCTCAGCTAAACGTGTAGGTGACCTCCATACTTTATCTGTGCACCCAATGTGTACCAGGTTTGCCCCAGACGGGTCAAAGGTCACCGTGCGCCTTAACCCTGCATATGTCCCAAAGGTTCCAACTCTAAATCCCAGAAGTCTGGACTTTGAGCTTTCAGCATTTCCTCTCCACCCTGTCCTCACTGAGGAACAGAGGAGGTTGAATGCACTCTGCCCTGTCAGGGCCTGAGTGTTTACATCAACAGAACTGTCAGTTGGAGGAAAACAAACCAACTGTTTGTGTGTTTTGCCAATCCTGCTGCTGGCAGAGCCCTTTCAAAGCAGCGCCTCTCACACTGGGTGACTGAGGCCATAAAAAGGGCGTACAGCAGCAAAGGTCAACAGGTGCCCTCTGGGGTACACGCCCATTCCACTCGAGGCCTAGCTGCCTCATGGGCTCTGTTTAAGGGTGTACCAGTGGCAGACATCTGTGCTGCTACCAACTGGAGTTCCACAAACACGTTTGCAAAACACTACAGTTTGGACGTCACTGCATGTGATGTCACTCAAGCTGTCCTCTCTAACACACAGTAGAGAACAGCCAAAACGCCTAAAGTATAAAGGCAGAAGTTCTCACAAGCATGCATTTTTCCAGAGCATTTTCAAGGGCGTGAATGAATTACGTTCCCGTAGTCAATGTGTTGCACTGAGTGGACTGACTGATAAGGGAACTGAAAGTTATGCACCATAACTCATGTTCCCTGAAGGAAGGGAACGAGGTGCAACACATGTTTGCCCTTTCAATGCCCAAACTCGGTGAAGTGCACTTGGAGAAAGTTAGATGGGCGCATGCGTCTTTATACCAACAGGGCGGGGCCTCTGTGGTGACGCTGACGCCCACCTGCCGTAAAGGCGTGAATGTATTACTTCAGGTGAACCGCGCAACGGCGCAATTCCCATAGTCAATGTGTTGCACCTCGTTCCCTTCCTTCAGGGAACATGAGTTATGGTGCATAACTTTCAGGTTTCTTCTCAACTTTCATGTTAGAATTCCATGTTCCTGTTACGTCAGGGATCGGGACCTACGGGTGTGACTAATGCCTCCTACCCACCGCACAACTGCAAACGCGCCTGCCGTCCCCTTTTTGCCGCTGGTCACGGTCCCACTGGCCACTGAACACCGTCTGATGACGTACACTAGGGGGTAGCAGAGGGAGGGGTCTCTGGCTTGTTTTCCGGGTTCAGTTGTTGTTTTAACTGCACCTCCGACGGTCTTCGATGAGATTAAAACTTTTTTTTATGTTTGGGGTGATCTACACTGGAGAGTACACCAGCCTGTCAGCAGCAACTGTAAAAATGCCACGTTTCTTACCGGAGTTTGGTTCCAATTCCTGGAGGCTGGATCCGGTGAGTTTAAAAAGTCCGAAAAAAGTCCCGTTGTGGTTGTGTAATCAGATAGCGAGGCTCTCCCGACTGTTTGCCGGATGCGTCGAGCCGCCAGAGATCAACATTTGGGACGTCTGCGGCTCGACGGCGACGCGCGCGTGCGTGTGCAGGCTGCCGTCGCGCCGCTTCGATCAGTTGAATCTCGCCGCTTCCTTGTTCCCCGTGACTCCACGCGTCTCCTCCATAGACTTTGAATGTAAACCGGTGTTATCCGGCCGCTTCGGCCGCCCGACGCCGGGGGCGGTGGGTAGGAGGCATTAGGTCGATGTTGTCGTACCTCGCGGACCAAAAACACGTGCCTGTCGTAGGTCCGCGTTTCTGACATAGGTCGCGGCTATACCGCTAACGGAGCGCTGCACACACATTTAACGGCATGAGACTGAACAAGCAGACATACTAGGCCATAAACATGCACAGAACTTTACATGTACAGTAAATGAATACTGTACAATAAATAAAAAATATAATTTCTTACTTTGAGCTGGTCAAAGCCTGCCTTCGTCTTTTAGCATTAGCTCTTGCACCCGTCCGAGCTCCCCCAGCTTCCTTACGCTCCACACGCACACACGTGGTCAAAACTGTTTAAAAGAAGGACTGTTAGCTTCTTAACTTCATACATTTGGAGCCAGAAAAAAAAAACTTACTCAAAGCCGTTTCTCCGCGATGTTCCTCCATCCAAAACAAGCTGCTCGGCGTTAGCTGCTGTTAGGCCCCGCAACAAGCAGCACTTGTTAGCATGTCAGTTCATTCAAAAAGGCTGTCGGCTTTGTATCTCCGCGTTAGCTCAGTGTCCCCCGACATCTTAGGCTGCCAGGCGGACATTTGCGGCGAGCTCCCGGCCGCAGATGGCCCCTCCGCGGCATGTCGGCTCGGTGTCTTCGCCTGTGTTAGCTGCTCTGTTAGCTGCTGTCGTTAGCATGTCGGGCGGCGTTGTGGGAGCGATCGCGGGGCGATCGGCGGCTGCTCCTCCGGGCCTGAGATGTCCACAGAGTTCACTAGTGTTTCCAGCTAATTTATCTGTATGAGGCAACCCTGATCGGACACACGGTCCTCCAGAGCCAGCTGGCAGGAGCCTCTATGGCGGAGCTCCATTGACCGCACTTGGGAATTGTAAAATGGCGACCGGAAGCGACCGGAAACGACCGGAAGTTGCGTAAATACGCTAAAATTGTAATAAAAACATAATATTAATAATTATACTTTATTTATAAAGCCATTTAAAACAACCACAGCTGCAACAAAGTGCTGTACACATGAAATTAATAACATTTAAACACCAAAAAAAAAAAATTATAATAATAATTATTATTTTTTTCATATTTTTATTAAATATGATAAAATCGTAAGTCTGAGTTGCCGTAGGTCGCGGGTGACATAGGTCGAGGGTTTGCTGTACTTGTGGAACATAAACTTTTCCACACTGCATGTAAACGCTGAAATAATTCATTGAGAAACTATAATAAAACTTTTCTTTACAAACTTTCCTGCAGGGTCTTGAAAGGTATTACAAGGTACTTGGTTTCCAGTTTTGAACAAATATAACTACGGTAAACATTTAGTAACTGACTCAATTCCTTACTGCATTTGCTAAAATGAAAATCTGAGGAAAAAACTAATAAATTGACATTTTGAGTCTGAAAATGTATGGTACAGTATTTAAAAAGGAAATGTGCTGTAACCTTATTATATTTCTCAGTGGGACTCATTTGTTGTTAAAGGAACAAACTGGAGTTGTGTTGCAGAATCCTGGGATGTTTCAAGGACTCATTCAGAAAGTGAACCCCTTCAAGTGTTCTGCTCAGGTACTAGCTCTACATTTAAACTTTAGTTCAAGTTCAAGAATATTTATTATCCCCAAGGGGCAATTTGTTTCACATTCAGTAGGCACATCCATACTATAGACAAGACATTGAGACATTAAATCATCAGTGTTCATTGAGAATTCTGATCGCTACAGCGATGAATGAGTTTTTCAGTCTGTTCGTTCTACTTAAGGGCAGCAGATACCTGCGTCCAGATGGAAGCAGCATGTGCTCACCATGAAGAAGATGATCAGGATCTGCCAGAATCAGCCTGGTCTGGTTCACTGACCTTGCCTTGTGTAGGTCAGTGAGGTTGTGTAGGTCAGTGAGGTTGTGTAGGTCAGTGAGGTTGTGTAGGTCAGTGAGGTTGTGTAGGTCAGTGAAGTTCTGTAGGGCTATGCCAGCAGTTTTGCTGCACATCCTGACAATCCCCAAGAGTTTGTTCCTGCCATTGAATACTTGAGTTTGAATACTTTAGTGCAAATTTGAAGTATAAAACCAGTAAAAGTTCAGAGATCACAAGTTGACTTTACAAGCACATAAAGGTCTTCAACTTTAAGGCATCATTCTCACAAAATGACATTTTCTTTATGTTTGAACATTTTTATATTTAAGTTGCCGAAGAATCCTGAAGACAGTACTGCAAATCCACAGGAGCCTGACCGAGTGCTCGAGGACAAACAGGTAGGCTGCATTACAGCCTGTAACATTCACTGAATTAGAGACACACTGGACTGGCCAACCAAAGCACAGTCTATAGTAACAACAGTTGGTATAAAAATAAAATAAAAACATTTGTGCTGCCATCTTGTTTTGTGCTACATGGATAACCTTAGTTAGTGCCAGAATGGCCTCATGCACTAGAGCCCGACCGATATGGAAATTTTGGTTATCGTCGTTATCGATAATTGAAGGACTCGGTGGAATGTCGATAACAGCTGGGTTTTTTTTAGCTTTGTCCACCCCCAAGAATCTTAAGTAAATATCAAATGGAGTGGGGCTTGTTTCTTTAGCGCAGCTGTTATCAACCATTAAGCTAAGCAAATCAGATCAACGCTATACCAAGTCCCACAGTAGGTTTACAAGTGGTGCACTGGTCATAAAAACTGTCTTCCTAATGTGCGTTCAAATTTTCTGTCCTCCACTAGTCACCATAAGGTTATCAAGTGTTTTACAAAAACATAAATTAAACAAAGAAACACCATTCCCTGTGAGTTGTTTTAACAGTCATGCACGGTGAAGGTCTAGTTAGTATTGACCACAGCAGAGTTTTTTCTTTGTAGAGAAGTAAAAATTTCAGACAATGCATTTCATTGAGGACGACAAAGATAACATTACAAACAATGTCTTCACAAACTGGAAGCTCACTCCAACAGGACTGGTTGCTATAACTACTGATAATGGGGTTAATGTTGTGAAGGTGGTGCAACTGAACACTAAAGTTAGCTTGTTAACTTCAGAGGCACGTGGCTAATGACAAGCGGGTTGGAGGCTTGAAGAGAATTTATTATTGTTGATTTTTTTTTTCATTTTATAGATCAGTTAAAACAAATTTGCCATGCTCTGTTCAGCAAAATACGCTACACAGTGTTGCTCCCCGTTTCTGCTGTGCAGAATGTGAAAGTGAAACTTAAGTGAACCGACATGACTTGAAAGTAGTCGTAATTCGCCTTCTGGTGGATAATTGTACAATTATGCCTGGTTTCATCATTTATTGGGGGGGATTAGAAGTTTTTATATCAGCGCATAATGGGACAATCATCACCGTCACCAATAGGTCCCCTAACGTCTATATCGGCCTAAAATATCAGCCCTACCGATATAACGGTCAGGCTCTAGTATATACGGCACTTCAGTCCAGATTCATGTGGGCCAGACCTGTTGTAAATAGAAAGTGGTTCATTTTTTTAAAGAACCTTTGTAGCTAACCAGTACCCTCAAGTACTTTACAGCACAATCTGTGCCCTCATCTACCCATCTAAACACAGTGACACAGCACACACAGCACATCTCTACAAAGATAATCTGAGTAAATCATTCTGTATCAGCGCTTCAGATTATATTCATGTGCTGATGGGTTACATTGGTGGCAGTAAGGAGTTCAGTGTTTTGCCTAAGGACACTTTGACATGTAGTGGAATCAAACCTCCCAACTCTCTCATTGGAGGATGACACTCTAACCACTGAACCACAACCTCCATTTGTGTACAGACAAGAAGGCACATTAATGTAAAAGTATGAAAACGTGTACTGAATGGTCATAGACAGTTTGATACGTGAATAATAGTACATTAAATTGGCCTTAATAAGTTTGCCATGTATGCTGTACATGTATTTTCTGGTGTATTGGTCGCACCTGTGTATAGGTCGCATTGTCCAATTATCACCAATAGATTGGAAAAATCCCTAGATAGGTCGCACCTACGTTTAGCTCTGCTGCAAATGTCTGCCACAGGAGCGCACAGCAAGGCTTTTAAGAAGATTAACACTTAAAAACAATTATTTGTTTGATAAAAATTATAGCAAATATATGTCTGAGCTGAACTTTTCCTTAATAAATGAACGTAATTGTGAAATGAGCTGGATTTAAAAATTTGTTTCACCGAAAGTGATAACAAGCCATATATAGGTCGCACCTGAGTATAGGTCGCAGGCCTTGAAAAAAAAAACATAAAAAGGTGCGACCTATACACCGGAAAATACGGTAATTTAAAAGCTTGAAGGCTTTTCGGAAAATGTGCAATACCTAATGTCTCATTAGGTAAAATCATTTAAAAAAAATTTTTTTCCAGTGGAAAACCTGATACACGATATTATTTTACGAGGGGTCCTCACTCACTCATAACTGAACTGCTACAGCAGGGAACTTAGGGTCGGCAAACACCAGCTAACTGAAAAATATATAAGAAGTATTAGTGCCATATTGTCTAAGTATTACACAAAATATGCCACATATTTTATGGGCAAAATATTTAGTAAGTAAAAGTGAATTTGTGTCCAGACAAAGATTTTATCCCAGTCGTGGTAGAGCTTTTTGTCTCTGGTAATGCTTGTTTGGAGGCTTATTACAGAATAAACTCATCTTCTGTTTACATATTGAGCATGAATTGCTTTTTTAAAAGATAGAATAATTATGTTTTATGTGTTTTGAGATTTATTACACAGCATACAGTGCACACAAGGTGTTACCAATGTGTGGTTTCACCACGTAGAAAGAACAGTGAGACATGTAGCACCTAGCAACATGGCAGCCAGAAATCTCATCATCTCAGCGTATGTTTTCCATGAATGTGTGTGTGAGCTTCATCATGTGATGCTTCATTGTTTAGAATCCAGGGGTGATGAGAGGCATGATTCAGAAAGCCAACCCGTTCAAATCCTCCCAGCCAAAGGTGATGTTTATTCTCACTGTAACAGTCACCAGTTTAAAAATAAAATTTAAAAAAAATTGTCAAGCTCAATCAGTTTTTTTTTGGCTATTACCTTTCAGGAGACGCGGCCTCCAGAAACTGACCTCTCCTCCAGCAGTGGAAGCTTAGTGGACCACAGCGTACCGGTGAAGCAGGTAGAATATAACGGTGGCTGACAGGTGCAAGCAAGTTGCAAACAGCTAAGCGTGCAGAAAACACATGAATGATGCAAACATTGAAATAATTTAAAAAAAAGTAAAAAAAATTGTTTGCAAATATCAAAATATTAAATATAAAAATAAACCACCAAAACAGCTGCAAGTAAGAAACGCTGCAAACTCGCTGCTCAAAACAGAAGTTCACCAGACCAGTAGGGGGACTCCACCACCAAGTCATCTGGAACCAGTAAAGACATTATGTCTGAGCAGACGTTTTCTAAAGTCATAAAACTTTCATGATCTGCAAGGATATATGAAATCTGTCAACTAAAGAGAGGTTTTGGTGATGTAAGGAAACAAAAAGTAACTTCTGTAAAAGTAAGACAGAAAATTAAACATTGGTCAGAAAATAGCTTTAAATCATGTAATTTACTATTTCATACAAAAATAAGAGGCAGTTTATCAAGATAAACATTAAAAAGAAAGTATTAAAAAACATTTGCCACATTAGAAATTGTTGGGGGGGTAGGGGTAGCAAAACAAGAAGTTAGTCCAGGTAAGATGGATTGACATATTTTTAAGATCTGCCACTGTAACGTAGAAATACTCCTAATAATTGTAGTGTATACTGTAGTCTGTGGCTGTATCACTAATATTAGTGTTTTGTTAAGTATGAAAGGTCTCTACCAATTTACAAAATAGGCACATTTTTAAAACTACAGTATTTCAAAAATATTTTCAACCAAGTTCATTAATCTTTATGAGGTAAACATTTACTACCTTAATGTCAGTATATTATGGCTACTACTGCTTTATTTATAAAGCCCTTTAAAACAACTGCAACAGCGTGCTGTACACAAAAACAAAACAAAAATCAAGAATATACCGTATTTTCCGCCGTACATGTCGCTCCGCCCTATAAGTCGCATCAGTCCAAATATGTCTAATGAAAATGGAAAAATCCATAATAATTATGCTTTGCCATATAGGTTGCATCTATAATGCATCACTGCTGATGCATCGCATTTGTTACGCGTCACCACTGACAACCTGGAAATGTGGGCCGGTGTTGTGCCAAAAATCGATGGGCTGTCAAATGGCGGCGGCGGTAGTGTGCACAGGAGTACTTTAACAAGAATTTAACAAGATTAACACCTAAAAACAATTATTTGCTCAAAATTATAGTAAATGTGTGTCTATTCGCTGCCTCTGTGCTCCGGAAGCGCGTAGAGGCAGAAAAAAAAGTAAGGAGGAACATGTCTGTTTCTTCAAAATTTAAGAAAATAAGCACCTAAAACAATTACTGTATTTTCCGGAATATAGGTTGCAGCTTTTTATCATTTTTGTATGCCCTGCGACCTATACTGTATTCAGGTGCGACCTATTTATGGCTTTTTATAGAATAAGCTGATTTGTAATAATTTATTAACAAAAATTTAACTGAGACACACTCTTACAATAATGTCAGCTAACAAATATATTTTTTAGGTGTTTATCCTGCTAAAATTATTCATTTATTAAAGAAAAGTTCAGCTCAGACACATATTTGCTATAATTTTTTATCAAACAATTAATTGTTTTTAAGTGTTAATCTTCTTAAAAGCCTTGCTGTGCGCTCCTGTGGCAGACATTTGCAGCAGAGCTAAACACGGTCCACATTTTGAAGTAGGTGTGACCTATATTCAGGTGCGACCTATACTGTACAGTATATGGATTTTTCCAAATTCTTTGGCAATAATTGGACAATGCGACCTATATTCAGGTGCTACCTATATTCCAGAAAATACGGTATATGTTTGCTTGAAATTATAGTAAAGATGTGTCTCAGTTGAACTTTGACTTAATAAAATTCTCTGCATTTCACCAGGGCGGTGCAGTTGTTTTGACGGTTCCAAGCAGCGAGCAGAAGAAGGTAGGGCGGGCATGGCAAGCCGATTGCGTCATTAAAGCTGCAGTATGTAGCTTTTTTTATGAACATATTTCTTCACTCTGTCACTACCTCCTGACAGACTGATGTTAGCCAGGTAATCTCTGAAAAAAAATTAAAAAAAATATTGTCCCCTTGCTTCTCCAGGTGGTAAATAAGCATTTCTAAAAAGAAAAGGTGACCCGCCATTTTCCAGCCAATAAAAACAGAGTTTGTAACCAGCCAATAAAAACAGAGCTTGAATTTGAATCAGCCAATAAAAACAGAGCTTGAATTTGAAATTCAACAGACCACAAGGGGGCAGAGCCACATATGGCTCTGAGGGGGAGGGATCAGAATGCTTTGCCTGTTGAAAATATTTCTAACTGCTGCAGTTCTACAGAAACTGCATACTGAACCTTTAATAGACGGTGAAGATTCTCAGTTATCCAAGACATGGTAAAATCAAAAAAGTTCAAGAAAAAAAAATTATAACATATAATACAGTAAATAAAGTCCAGTTGGTTTTGTATTGAACTTTTTTGAATTTGTCATTATAACCACGTTTACATATTACATGATACAACGGCATGCCATACTGCTACTTCTAATACTCTGCTGCCATCTAGTGGCTGAAAGTGGTACTACTCAATTTATTTTTTCCAGTCAGAATCAATGAAAACGATCATATCTCAATCAATCTTTATCAATCTTTATTTATAGAGCCCTTTTCAGCAGCCAGAAGGTGCACAAAGTGCTGAACAATACATAAATAAAACAAACAATAAAAAATAACAATAAAAAAAACAGCCAGTTAAAAGTTAAAAACAATTAAGACAGAACAAGAATGTCAAAAAACTACTAGGTATTAAAAGCCTGCCTGAATAAAAAGGTTTTAAGATTAGATTAAAAAAACTCCATATCGTGATGGAGCGCAAGTCCTGAGGTAGCTTATTCCAGAGACTGGGTGCAACGACAGAAAAGGCCCGGTCACCCCATCGTTTGTAGTTGGTCTTTGGAACAGACAGGAGAAATGTATTAGATGATCTCAGTGTTCTCCTATATTCACGGACAGTTACAAGATCAGTCAAATACAGTGGGGCAAGACCATTGAGAGCTTTAAAAGTGAATAATAAAATTTTAAATTTAATTCTAAAATCAATTGGAAGCCAATGGAGAGAAAATAAAACAGGGGTAATGTGTTCACGTCTGGAGGTGTTGGTTAAAAGTCTAGCTGCAGCATTTTGGACCAATTGAAGGCGTCTAATGGAGGATTGGGAGATTCCTGCATACAGGGAATTGCAGTAGTCAAGTCTTGAGGTGATAAAAGCATGAATGGCCTTTTCTAAATCAAAACGATTTAAAAAAGGTTTAACTTTGTATAAAAGACGTAATTGATAAAAACAGGCCTTGACTACAGACGCTATTTGTTTATCAAATTTTAAGTCCTTGTCAAATGTCACCCCCAAGTTTTTAACTGTTGTCTGTATTTGGAAGTTAGAGCACCAAAGTTACAGGGAGCATCATCACCGAAGAAGATGCATTCTGTCTTTCCTTTGTTTAAAAACAAAAAATTACGGTGAAGCCACTGTTTAATGTCGTTAATACAATCAGCGTAGGGAGTGAGAAGATTGCTGTTTTTGGGTTTCATTGGTAGATACATTTGTACATCATCAGCATAGCAGTGAAAAGAAAAATTATGTCTGGCTATTACTGATCCAAGAGGCAGCATGTACAGTGAGAAGAGGAGAGGACCAAGAATAGAACCCTGTGGCACACCACAAGAGAGAACGGCAGTGGAGGAAGAAAGATTGTCCAACATGACAGAGAATGTTCTGTTGGTCAAGTAGGCAGTGAACCACTTGATTGCTGTACCAGATATTCCAACATCATGTTGAAGGTGAGATAGAAGGACAGTGTGGTCTACTGTGTCAAATGCAGCTGCAAGGTCCAGCAACACCAGTGCAACGGGACACTTGGCATCCATGGACATGGAAATGTCATTATGGACTTTTAACAAGGCTGATGTACGGTGGCCGAGGGGTGCAAACGCATTCCAAAACTTGACACGCGCATCAAAATGAAAACAGCGCGCTGTAAAAAGTGAACAGCGTTCCAAAAGATGAAACGCTTTGTAAAAATTAAAATGCAAATTAAAATGCAGCTGCAACGCAAAAAAGAAAACAGCTCTCCAACAGATGAGACGTACTGCAAAAGATGAGACGCACTGCAAAAGATGACACGCGCTCCCAAAGACGGTCGACCTGCAAATCCAGACAGAGCTGCAAATAGGAAAAGCTACAACGGAAGTGCTCCAGACCACTAGGGGCAGTCGAACAAAGAACAAATCATAAAGCATATTATAGTTTTCGGAATGGCACTATAGTTATTTGTGTATTTTGACTTATTTATTTTAAGAATATTTTACACTTATTCGAAACTATCTCATTGTATTCTTTTAATACTGTGCGGAAGAGATGCAAAGCATGAATGCCATGTTGGATCAGTGGTCTAAGTCTTAGGCTTTAAGAGATGTCTTTTGATGCGGGAGACCCGAGTTCGATTCCCGGTCTCGGAATTTTTGTGGTTTTACTTTCTTTTTTTTTAAGCCTTTTGTTTTGGATAGATCGGGTGGAATAGATAAATACATCTACATGTTTATTCTTTGTTGTTGCTTGGTTCGATCTATCCAAAACAAAAGGCTTAAAAAAAAGAAAGTAATACCACAAAAATTCCGAGACCGGGAATCGAACTCGGGTCTCCCGCATCAAAAGACATCTCTTAAAGCCTAAGACTTAGACCACTGACCCAACGTGGCATACATGCTATTGCATCCTTCCGCACAGTATTAAAACAAATACAATGAGATAGTTTCGAATAAGTGTAAAATATTCTTAAAATAAATAAGTCAAAATACACAAATAACTATAGTGCCATTCCGAAAACTATAATATGCTTTATGATTTGTTCTTTGTTCGACTGCCCCTAGTGGTCTGGAGCACTTCCGTTGTAGCTTTTCCTATTTGCAGGTCGCTCTGTGTTTGCAGGTCGACCGTCTTTGGGAGCGCGATTTATCTTTTGCAGTACGTCTCATCTGTTGGAGCGCTGTTTTCTTTTTTGCGTTGCAGCTGCATTTTAATTTGCATTTTAATTTTTACAACGCGTGTTTCATCTTTTGGAACGCTGTTCACTTTTTACAGCGCGCTGTTTTCATTTTGATGCGTGTTTCAAGTTTTGGAACGCTGTTCACTTTTGCTGCGCGTTTGCACCCCTCGGCCACCGTACTGATTCGGTAGAATGACGGGATCTAAAACCAGACTGAAATGTTTCAAAAATACCATGATTTTCTAAAACAGGTTGTAACTGCATAAAAACAATTTTTTCTAAAACTTTAGATAAAAAAGGCAGATGAGAAATAGGTCTAAAATTAGATAAAATTGATGGGTCCAGGTGAGGTTTTTTAAGAAGGGGCCTAACTACAGCATGTTTAAATGCAGCAGGGACAATTCCTAAACGAAGGCAGGAGTTTAAAAGTGTTAAAACACAGAAACCCACAGAATTAAAAACCTCTTTTAAAAACCTGGATGGAAGAAAGTCCAGAGGGCAATTGGTGATCTTTAAGTGTTGAACAACATCAGTGAGAGTGGCAAGAGACACTGGTTGAAACTGTTCAAACACAACCGGAGCTACAGAGACAACAGAGTAGTCAGGGGCAACAGGACCAGTGACCTGTCTGACTGAGGCCACTTTATCCTGGAAGAATTTTAGAAAGTTTTCACAGTTTGTGGCTGTGGCATCTGGTAGAATACGCACAGCTGGATTTATAACAGAATTAATAGTGTTAAATAACACTCTAGGACAATGGCAATTATTTGAAATCAAACCAGATAAAAATAGACATTTCGCCTCTTTGACAGATCTCTGGTAATTTTTAAAGCATTCTCTCAAAAATTTTAAGGATGAAGGAAGTTTGTCTTTCTTCTCATCTCAGCCAAAAATTGGTTTATAAATATGGGGGGGGGGGGAAAAATCCATAAATACATTGATTTGGCCTATAAGTCACAGAGCATGTAAATCATGCAAAAAAACTGTGACTTATAGGGCGAAAAATACGGTACAAGAGTAAAACTGTTAAAACAGTAGAATTAATAAAACTGTAGCGCAGAGGAAATTTCAATCTGTGCCAAAATCCAGAGAATAAAAATGTGTTTTTAAAAGAGTTTTAAAAATAGACTGTGAAGGGGCTCGTCTGATGGGAAGAGGGAGGTTGCTCCACAGTCTCAGGGCCTTCGTTTGGACATTAGGACAGAAAATAAGTTCCTTAGATACCTTTGGTACTGTACATAACCAAAACAGAGATATTTGGGATTTTGCCATAATCTATTGGTGGTACCATCCTTCTCAAGACAATCACAGATTTTTGTGCAACTAGGCTTAAAATAACCAGAAAATATTTCTCTTTAAAATAAAACAGTACTCGGTGTGCATTTAACTCCTAAAATGAAACACTTTGTGACCAGTGGCCACTCAGCTACAATGTGTTAACAGGGGTTCTGGTCCCAGATGACTTGGTGGTGGAGTCCCCCCTCCTGGTCTGGTGCTCTTCTGTTTTGAGCAGTGAGTTTGCAGCGTTTCATACTTGGCAGTTGTTTTGGTGTTATTAGTGTTTTGCAGCATTTTTATGTTTCTTGTATGTTGTATGTTTCTTCTATTTTCTGTGATTGCAGCTTTTTGCTTTTGCAGCATTTTTCTGCTGCATTTGTGTTGTTGTTTTGTTTGTAAGTTTGCAACATGCATGTGTTTTCCGCACGGTTTAACAGTTTGCAGCTCATTTTCACCCGTCGGCCACCATAAAAGATTCCATAAAGTCTTTTTAAATGCTGCATTTAAAACTACATTCTAACCTTTTTACAGTCATGAGGTTTGGATCATGATGACTGAAAGACAGATCTGAACTGAGCTGAGTTTGTGGGGTGGTGGGGTTTAGCATCAGCAGTGCTGGGCAGCGCTAATCCAAAAATTAGTCCCACTATTTCTAAAGCACTTATTAATTTATTTAGGTCCGCAATTTCAAAAGCGCTTATGTATTAGCAAAGCTAGCGGAAGCTAAATGCTAACGCGCTAACGTGCAAATGGCGAACTACTTTTTTTAATCCAGCAGATTTGACCATTTCGTGAAACGGTTAAGCTCAGAAAAACCTTGTGCTATAAAGTCAGCTAAGAAATATATTTTTTCTCAGCAAAGAAATAATTGTTTTTACCGTGTTTTGTTGTAAAGTCCTTTGCTTCTGTGGCCGTCGCCATTTTGAACAGGGCAAATGAGGCGCTGACGCGTCGCGTAGGCCGCTGAGAAACATCCATAAGTTCACCCTCCATGTTAAAAACTCTTCGTCTGACTCTTCGAAAACAAGCAATAAGGCTGCAGAGTAACACACTGGCTGCTAACTGCTATAGAGAGAGCACTCTCTCTAGCCAAGAGACTGAGGGGGACGCTTTTTTGTCACGGACCACATCCGGCGCTGACAGGATATGGTCTGTGAGCAGTCGTCCGGTTGATTTAAGAGCCCGTAAATACGTTTTTTTCGTTTTTACTGATAGATAATTAGTTATTAGCGGTACTGCATTTTAAATAAATGTCAATCCGCTATAACGCTGACAAATTGTTTAGGTCCGCTATAAGAGGATTAGCGCTTTAGCGCTCCCTAGTGGTCTGGTGCCCACCTTTGAGCATCAGAGATATGGTGAGGAGCTCTGACATACAGGGGGGAACTCGGAGTAGAGACGCTGCTCCATCACATCAAAAGGAGTCAGCTGAGGTGGTTCAGACAGAACCAAGAGCTCGTTGAAGAGATTTTCTTTCTGGTCTGGGAATCCCTTGGGGACCACCAGAAGGAGCTGGAGAGAGTTGCTAGGAAGGAAGGTGTCTCGTGTTCTCCTGGACCTGTTGCCTCTGCGACCCGACTACTGATGTGTGTGGTAGAAGATAAACATGGAGCTGGGCCATATCATATTGTTCCCGGTAATACCGGTAAAAAAAGCTTACCCGGGCAAAAAAGTTATATCATGATATGCTAATTTCATGACGTAATACGTCAGGGCGCCCCGCCCCCTTAACAACCGAGCACTTAAAACGACCAAACCGAACTGCGCTCCTCCCCTACACCAGTCTGCGTGCAATACTAGCTAGCTAAAATGCTAAAAACAAACAACACGTGTCTCTTCTTCTCTCCCCCCTGCTCTAAACTGCAGGTACAGACAGCTCAAATGTCCCCCCCTACCCCCGCCCCACTCTGAGCAGCCGGTGCTGCGTCTCCCTCGCTCTAAACGGTCGGTACAAACACGCGTGGCTCGTCTCTTGAGTTCCACAGTCGGTCCACGGACCAAGAGGCAGGTGATCAGAGACAGATCAGTCAGATAAATGAATCATTCCTGCATGAATAGATGAAGCTGAAACATCAACACGCTTCATTGTCAGCTGATCACCTTGTTACAAGATCTGGAAGTTATACTTCATTTAAAGAAAACATATATTTTGTTGTACTGTATGTTTCATTTATGCTCAACAGATCTTAAGCTTCATTTTATTTAGTTGTTTTAGGAAACTACACCTGCACTTTAGTTTTTGTGGTGGTTTTTGTTCATATTTTGTGCAGACTTTTTCAATCTAAATAACAGATCATTTTTATTTTTTTTATTTTTATACTTGGAGACTGAATAATTTACTAAATAAAGTAATTTCAGTAAAATTAACCCTTGTTATTTTTTAAAATTTTATATAATACTGCAAAGCAACATGTTAAGTTAATTTTGTCAAATAAATACATTTGATTTCTGTCTTTTTTTAATATCACAAAATGTATTGTTATCGTGATAATGCTCTGAAATATCACAATATCATTTTTTTGCCATATCGCCCACCCCTAATGGAGATGATGAAGAACTGTTCATGCTTCCTCATGTGAAGCAGCAGAACTCTTCTGGAGCCTATTGAATGTGCTGTTATCAGTTTGTTGAGGGAATCATTTAGTTTTACTAATTTATAAACAAATTCAATGAACAGTTTCACCACTAGATGGAGACAAAGCAAATACATTTTAACCTTTACTAAGCAAATGTGAACTTTTTTCAGTTTCCTGTGCATAACTTATTATGAATACACATAATCACTGTTTTTATGTTGGTTTCTAATGTATTTTATTTTAGAACCCAGGGATGTTCAAAGAGATGTTGCAGAAAGTAAACCCATTCAGGTCAAACACACAGGTACAGTATTTAACTTGTTCTAATTGAATTTAAATTAGGGAAGCCCTGTATAAATGCTGTTTATGAATTATCACTGATAACTGATGATCATTCTTAAAAATGTTTGCTGGGTAAGCAGCTGTTGTCATGTTCTACAGGTGGCAGATGGTGCTTGCGAGACCGACTCTGTGGTTCCAACTAACAGCATCGAGGTAAAAACTGTTAAACGTGTGGAGAAGTTTGCTTCAGTGAAGGGTTTCCAACAGGATGTTGAGGTTTTCTTCCAGTTTATTTACATCCTGTTGATTAAAATCTTCAATTTGATTTATGATTTCATTTTTACATTTACTTTATAGTTCTTTAACTTGATACTCTGATCACAGTTTTACTGGATAGTTCAGATCTTTTGAAATGTGCTCAAACAGTGTCTTCTATTGTAGATGAGCACTTTCAAAGGCTCCATAGATCCCTAAATAACTCAAATTTCAAAGTTTCTGTCTAGGTTTTTATTTATGGTTACACAACCAAACCTGAAATGAAAATACCATAATTCTTTGGCTACAGAACGCACCTGTCTCTTGTAGTACAAGAAGCAGCCACTAGATGGCGTTCATAGACTATGGCTTGGTGATTGACTTAAGTCTTCACAATACTTCACAGTCTGAATCATGGTTAAAACCATTCAACGTACAAAATGAATACAAGAACTATCCAAGCATAATCACTGGAGAGAACAATGCTAAATACCTACATTATATATNTCTGATTGGTTGCCGTGTATGTCAATCAAGTGACGGGAGCCTAAAACTCAAGATTCAGTTGACATCTGATTGGTAGCCCTGAATGTCAATCAAGTAACGGGATGTTTGATTGGCTGACAATTTTTTTAAAGTCACGCTGCGGGGGAAAAAAAAATAATAATGTCACGCTGCGATCGACCGGTAATGCCTCCGCGATCGACCGGTCGATCGCGATCGACGTAATGAGCAGGTCTGCGCTATATAAATAAGCTTCATTTACCATTTACCATTTCATTTTATTTAGTTGTTTTAGGAAACTACGCATGCACTTTAGTTTTTGTGGTGGTTTTTGTTTATCTATATTTTGTGCAGATGTTTTCAATCTAAATAACAGATCTTTTTTTTAATACTTGGAGACTGAATACTTTACTAAATAAAGTAATTTCAGTAAAATTAACCCTTGTTGTTTTTAAAATTTTAGATAATACTGCAAAGCAACATGTTAAAGGTGGTGTCTGCGATTTCTGGAACACGCTGGGACAGAAATATTTTCAGCGCAGAAAAGCATTCTGCTCCCTCCCCCTCAGAGCTATATATGGCTCAGAGGGGGAGCCACAGTCCGTGGTTCTGCCGAACTTGAGTTCTGCTCCGCCCCCTGCTGCTGTCTGCTCAGAGCCGCTGCAATATTCTGTGTTTATATGTTAATAAAACCTTCTAATAAAATACAATAAAACCATGGAGCGCTAGTCCAGCACACCAGAAGACCAGGAAATCAGCAGAGCCACGGGCAGCCACATTGAACCCTACTTTAATTCACTCGTGACAACTGCATTTCCTCATTCAATGCAGTCGGCAGAGGGAGCAGTACAGGGGGATGAATGAAGCGATTATTTGACTTTTGAAAGAAAAAAAAAAGTCCTGATCAGGGATTATGAAGGGGAATTTAATACATTTGTGTCACATACTAAACAGTCCTGCATTGCTTTCCAATCTTTTGAACAAGAACGTGCGCGGCGCTGGGGCTGGGACAGGTGGGGGCGTGGGTTGGGGCGTGAGAAGCTCTGTTGAGGACAACTGGAACGCAGCTCTTTATTGGCCGATTAAAAACTGTTCTGTTTTTATTGGCTGGAAAATGGCGGGTCACTTATTCTTTTTAGAAATGCTTATTTACCACCTGGAGAAGCAAGGGGACAAAAATTTTCTTTTTTTCAGAGATTACCTGGCTAACATCAGTCTGTCAGGAGATGTGGCAGAGTGAAGAAATATGTTTATAAAAAATGTTACATACTGAACCTTTAAAGTGCAACTAAACCCCGGTCTAAAAACGTGTTTACGGTGACCCCTGGGGTTGAACTGGTGGATTACACCTTTTCTTACTTGTCCAAACGCTCAGGTGTGATGTGTCTGCTCATGTGTGACATCACAAAGGTGGTTCAAGCAGAGCCAATCCCCTGCAGAGATGCGAAGGTCCTGCAGCATTCATACCTTATATGGAAGTGCCACATTTCACTCCTGACAAGCGGTTTTATTTTTATTTATTTTTTCTTCTTTTTAAGCCTTTGGTTTTGGATGGAATGGGTGGAATAGATAAATACATCTACATGTTTATCCTTTGTTGTTGCTTGGTGTATGTTGTTGGCTAGAGGTTTAATTTGTTTTAGGTTGTTGCAGGTGGAGGCGTGAACAAAAGCACAACTCTACCTCCACCCCTCCTTGTCTCTCGACACGCCCATTTTCAGGGAGATTTTCAAACTGCTTCATGGGGAGGAGGTACTTTCTCAGCCTGTGTTTAGTTGCACTTTAAGTAAATTTTGTCAAATAAATAAATTTGATTTCTGTTTTTTTTTTTTGTTATATCACGAAATTTATCGTTATTGTGATAATGCTCTGAAATATCACAATATAATTTTTGAGCCATATCGCCCACCCCTAAGTGGAAGAAAGGAACATAAAATTCCAACCCATGATAGAGCACATACGTGTTTTCATCTGACCGAGTTGCTGTTTGCAGGTTTGCTCCTCTCACTACCGACGGTACAATAATGTAGCAGCTTGTGAGACTTCAGTCTGATGTGATGGAAGCTGATGAATCTGTCGTCAAAATACGGTAAAATTATGTCGATCACAGGTGCCAGTACTTCACCATCAATTTTCACAGTGAAATTCTCACCACCACAAATATCTGTATTTTAACACAAGAGTTACTGTTTCAAGTTTGTAGCCTGAAGATGCTCCCCTGACTCAGACCACTGACCTTTAGTTGTCTTCCAGACTCACCGTGAACTGTTTTACTTTAAGCGTGAATAATGTCTGATGTTTTCACACATTCACTGTCCAGTCTACAGTCTGACTAGAGTTTACTCTTTTCTTTTAAGCTTTAAAGAGGAACTTACCCCAAAATTAACTTTTTTTATCTGATAAACTCCCTAGAATGTGTGTAAAATGTTGTTTAGCACTATGTCTGTGTTAATTTTCATGTTTTGTGCGTATTTGTTCAAATCGGCAATATTTGATCTCAAAATGTGTTTACACTAATCCTATGGGTTGAATTGTGGTACTGCAGCCTAATTTTCTTATTGGTCAACGACTGTTCACTCTGACGTGTCTTGTACACGCTGTCGTCACATCTTCTGCTGCGTGAGTAGGTAGTCCCCGATTTACGAGCGAGATCCGTCACAACGAGGCGCTCGTAAACCGGAAATCTCGTAATTTGGAACGGCCGCCATTTCGCTCGTAAATCCGGAAATCCGCTCGTAAATTGGAACGGTTTTCGCTAGCGCACCTAAAAACACTCTATTTTCATCTAAAAACTACTTTTGAGTGCATAAAAATGATCGGAAACGTGTGTTTATATGCTTAACTTGCTAACTGAAGTGAAAAAACACATGAAAACTCAGTATTTTTTTCGTTTTTTCCAAAAATGTGCAGCTCGTAAGTCTGGAACCTCGCAGATCAGAGCGCTCGTAAATCGGGGACTACCTGTAAAAGGTTCAAGCAGAGCCACTCCCTGCAGAGATCGGGAGTTGGGTTAGCGATAGCAACATAGCATTAGCGTTGTGAGTATTAATCAATATCATTTTCAGGTTAGCAGTATATTTATTATTAGCTTAGTCTTGTAATTTAGGTACCTCCCCCTCCTTTAGGCGGTGTCTCTTGGCACACCCACTTTGCATTTTCTAAATCTTGTCATGGGGCGGAGCTATCATTTCACAGTGGAGTAAGTTCCTCTTTAAGAAAAATCATTAATGACACTCGTTTTATTTGATTATGACGGTGTGAACATGAATGTTGATTATTGTTATTGTTGCAGTAACTACTGCTTTTCTCACTGATCACATTTTCAGTTTAAGTGTGAGCTGGCTGAAGGCTCCTGATGGACCACACACCTTCTCCTCAGCTGTCGTCCTCACTGACCCCTGACGATGTCACAGTGACGTTCAGGGCAGTTCCTGGCTGGTTCTCCTCGTGGTGCTCCCTGGTCTGATCCACCAGCACAACAAAGACCCCAGCCCTCCAACTGACCCGGTACGGAGCAGAACCTGCTGACATGATGCAGCTCTGGGTCTGGTTCTGATTCTGATGCATCTGTTGGACTCCTGGTAAGAACCAATGCAGACATGTTCCTGTTTTTAGTTTTCTACATTTGCCTTAAAATCTATCTGTTTATTTTTTACATCTTATTTTAACTTTTTTTTTATCTGTATGCCTCTCTTATGATTGTCTATTGTTGTTGCTGTTGTCATCATTCTTTGTTTGTAGCCTGGTCTCTCTTGTAAATGAGTCCTCGAGGCTCAATGGGATTAACCTGTAGAAATAAAGAATGAATGAATGAATGAATGAATGAATGAATGAATGAATGAATGATGCATCTTGATCAATCATTTCCTGCCTGCACTGATAATAAATAACTTGATCTGGTCACATTAAATAACTTCTCAACCCAAATCCAAAGAAAACTATTAACACTAGGATGACTGAATTTTCAAGATCCTGAGGACAAACCCCCTCCTTCTTCTCAACCATTAGTGGGCCATTAACTACCTTTTGTTATAAATATGCGTGCACACAACTCAGACACCCCCACCACACCAGACTGCATTCCAATGTTTCCACCAGGTAAGTAAGACTCTGCTTGCACTTCCCCCTTAGCCAAAAGAGAGGCCCTGACCTGAATTCACACATAACAGACCCTGAAGTTATCTCACAGTTGAACAATTTGGGACATCCACTGAACGGAAAGCTTTGTCTGCTCCAGAACAATTTTATGCATAAAATTGTCTTATTCTGCTGTGCTGATTATCCTGTAACCCTGATGTTCTGTCAAATTAATTATTTTGCTTACAAGTACTGTCTCTCTCCTTGTCCTTGGCACATGTAAACGGTACGTGCCGGCACATGCAGGTGGCCCATTGCTGTGTTCTACAACATGCTTGACCTATTGTTGTCCATCACCTGACGGACCAACATAGGTTACATGACCTGGGGTCAACTGACAAAATGACACAGGTCACACGACATGAAGTCAACTGACGGACCGACACTGGTCACACGACATGAGGTGAACTGACGGACCGACACAGGTCACACGGCATGAGGTCAACTGACGTACCGACACAGGTCACATGACCTAAGGTCAACTGACAGACCGACACAGGTCACATGACCTGAGGTCAACTGACGGACCAACACAGGTCACATGACCTGAGGTCAAGTGACGGACCAACACAGGTCATACAACATGAAGTCAACTGACGGACCGACAAAGGTCACATGACATGAGGTCAACTGACGGACAGACTTAAGTCACATGACCTGAGGTCAAGTGACGGACCAACACAGGTCACATGACCTGAGGTCAACTGACAAAACTACATAGGTCACATGACATAAAGTCAACTGACGGACCGACACTGGTCACACGACATGAGGTCAACTGACGGACCGACACAGGTCAAATGACCTGAGGTCAACTGACGGACCGACACAGGTCACATGACCTGAGGTGAAATGACGGACCAACATAGGTCACATGACCTGAGGTCATGTGATAAACCAACACAGGTCACATGACCTAAGGTCAACTGACACAACGACACAGGTCACATGACATGAAGTCAACTGACGGACCAACACAGGTCACATGACCTGAGGACATATGACAAAACAACACAGGTCATACAACATGAGGTCAATTGACGTACCGACATAGGTCACATGGCATGAGGTCAAGTGATGGACCGATACAGGTCACATGACCTGAGGTCAAGTGACGGACCGACACAGGTCACATGACCTGAGGTCAAGTGACGGACCAACACAGGTCACATGACCTGAGGTCAACTGACAAAACGACATAGGTCACACGTCAACTGACAGACCGACATAGGTCACATGACCTGAGGTCACATGACCTGATATCAACTGACGGACCGACACAGGTCACATGACCTGAGGTCATGTGATGGACCAACATAGGTCACATGACCTAAGGTCAACTGACACAACGACACAGGTCACATGACATGAAGTCAACTGACGGACCAACACAGGTCACATGACCTGAGGTCAACTGACAAAACAACATAGGTCATACAACATGAGGTCAATTGACGTACCGACATAGGTCACATGGCATGAGGTCAAGTGACGGACCGATACAGGTCACATGACCTGAGGTCAAGTGACGGACCAACACAGGTCACATGACCTGAGGTCAACTGACAAAATGACACAGGTCACACGACATGAAGTCAACTGACGGACCGACATAGGTCACACGACCTGAGGTCAACTGACGGACCGACACAGGTCACACGGCATGAGGTCAACTGACTTACCAATACAGGTCACATGACCTGAGGTCAACTGACACAACAACACAGGTCACATGACATGAAGTCAACTGATGGACCGACATCGGTCATACGGCATGAGGTCAACTGATGTACCAACACAGGTCACATGACCTGAGGTCAACTGACACAACGACACAGGTCACATGACATGAAGTCAACTGAGGGACTGACACAGCTCACATGACCTGAGGTCAAGTGATGGACTGACATAGGTCACATGACCTGAGGTCAACTGACAAAACGACACAGGTCACACGACATGAAGTCAACTGACAGACTGACACAAGTCACATGACCTGAGGTCAACTGATGGACTGACATAGGTCACATGACCTGAGGTCAACTGACAGACCAACATAGGTCACATGACCTGAGGTCAAGTGATGGACCAACACAGGTCACATGACCTGAGGTCAACTGACAAAACGACACAGGTCACACGATATGTCAACTGACTTACCAATACAGGTCACATGACCTGAGGTCAACTGACACAACAACACAGGTCACATGACATGAAGTCAACTGATGGACCGACATCGGTCATACGGCATGAGGTCAACTGATGTACCAACACAGGTCACATGACCTGAGGTCAACTGACACAACGACACAGGTCACATGACATGAAGTCAACTGAGGGACCGACACAGCTCACATGACCTGAGGTCAAGTGATGGACTGACATAGGTCACATGACCTGAGGTCAACTGACAAAACGACACAGGTCACACGACATGAAGTCAACTGACAGACTGACACAAGTCACATGACCTGAGGTCAACTGATGGACTGACATAGGTCACATGACCTGAGGTCAACTGACAGACCAACATAGGTCACATGACCTGAGGTCAAGTGATGGACCAACACAGGTCACATGACCTGAGGTCAACTGACAAAACGACACAGGTCACACGACATGAAGTCAACTGACATACCGGTATAATGGACCAGATTGCACATTTACATACGGTGCGGCCCATTGCCGTGTTCTACAACATGCTTGACCTGGCAGCGATAAATGCTTATGTGTTATACAAAGCCTGCACTGGGTCCAAGGATTTTGGACTGAGGGGTAGGGGGTGGGGGGTGTAGGTGTAGAATTAATGGGTCATTAGCAGGGTCATTAGCATGTGAATCGACATTATATAGCCCACTAAAAGGGACCGGGGGATTTAGAAGCCAAGTTCCCTTGCGCAAAAAAGCGCAGCCTTAGTCAAATTAGTGTTAAAAAGATAAACTGTGTCTAAATTTGTGTGCATTTAAAAACCAAAATAATTGCCGTTCAGAATTAATTTAGCCTTAGATAAGAGAGAATTAATCCTTAACTGATTAATTTTTGTTTAGATTGTTCATTATTGATTTACTACTTTTAAAGCAGTTATTGTACAAATGATTATCTTTTATCACTTATGTTGTTTGATTGTTTCTTATTGTTGTTGTTTTTTTATTTGATTGACTATTTTTGTAATAAAACTTCAAAGACAACGTTGGTCTCTTCATTCAGATGAATATTCATGTTCTGGTGCAGAACTCCCTGTAATGAACAGATTCTGATCATTACAGGGTGAATACATGTTTTATTGTGAAAGTAACAAATTGTTAGTGACTGTCGAATAAAGCCATCCATCATTCATCCATCCATCCACATTCATCCATTCACCATTCATCCATCCATCATTCATTCATCATTCATCCATCCGTCCACACATACATACAGTTACATACATGCATCAATCACTTCATCCATCCATCACTCCATCCATCCATTTATCATTCATCCATTCATCTATCCATCCGCACATACATACATGCATGAATTTTATTGTATTTTTTTATTTTATAAAATGTGTTCATTTTTAAAATACAATACAAAACGATCCCATAAACGATAACATACAAAATATAAAATGAAAGGTAGCAGGAAGAAGAAAAAATCTTATTATATCTGCCCCTTTTTTCAAACAATTAGGTCAATCAAAAAATAATAATCATAACAGTACAAAATGAATAACTCTTTCTAATTTTCTAACTAATACAATACACATTACACTACTTCATATTTATTTTTAACAATTCAGTTTTGATCATTTTCTTAAATGTACACATTGACTTGGCATTTTTAACTACATTCTCCAAGCCATTCCATAATCTAATTCCCTGGATTGAGGTAGAACGTCCCTTCAAACTACGGTAGTTCTGAATTTTGGTTTTACAAATATCTCCGTGCCCTTAAGATTATAACAACTTTGTTTTTTAACAAAATGCATTTGGATATTTTAAGGTAATGCGTTATTCTGAGCCCTATACATAACTGATAAAATATTATAATCTACCAAATCATGGAACTTCAATAACTTCAGTTGATAAAATAATGTACTTGATGGATGACAGTAATGTTTTCTGGTGATAATTCATCATCCATCCGTCCATCCATATATCCATACTTGCATGCATCCATCCATCCATCAATCCATCCATTCATTATCGTCACCCACTTCTTCCTGTCTGGGTCACTGTGCCCATGTCCAGAAGTCACTGTGCAAGAGGTGGGGGGACACCTGGACAGGTCTCCAGTCCATTACAAGGACACCTGGACAGGTCTACATCACAGGGACACCTAGGATTTGAGATTTTTATTAATGAAAAGTGCGGTATAAATTGAATTTTTATTATTATTATTATTGTTATTGTTATTATTATTGTTATTATTATTATAGGAACAATTTAGTTACCATCAGTCTAACATACTGTACATGTTTTTTGGTCTGTGGGAGGAAACTGGAGAAAACCCACGCAGCACAGAGAGAACGTGCAGACTCCACCCAGAAAGGCCCCGGCTGGGATTTGATCCAGCAACCTTATTCACTAAAAGCAACAGCTGTACCCAGTGAGCCACAGTGTCGCCCACCTTCAAATACAGATGTGTTACATGTTTTACAGTGAACTGGTCACAGCTGCTCGTATTTGATTTGTACATTCCACAGTTTTTCTTTTGTCATTGAACGTCTTTTTGCTTCTGTGAAATGTTGTCAACCACCACAGCCACTGCTGTTTTGATGCAACTTTCCCTTTTTAACCTTTTTAATTTTCTCTTTTTCAACTAAAACCACGGGATCATGGACCAAAAGTTCAAAAAAATGTTTTCAAGGGTTCAAGCACGAGGACGGAGTGAGTTTCAAAGTTGAAAAGAAATGTAAATTGTTCTTCTCACATGTATATTGTTTTAAATGGAGCTCATCCCACACAGCACATTTTATTAAATTACAATCTGGAATTACAATTTGTTTTAACATCTCACCCTGTCTCGGTTTAGTCCCTAAAGCGTGCGGCTCGAGTTACTTGTTCAAGGATTTTTGTAGGTATATGACCCCCACCTCTTTCCAAATATTACCTTTTCTGTCACTGCCAAGACTCACTATCAGTCACGCAGATGTTCCTGATGCTGAGGACGGCCACAACTCCCCTCCAAGCACAAAACACAGCAGGAATCTGAAGAGGACACGAGCTGCTCGCTCAGCTCCAAGTCTTTACGTGTTTCTGAAAACTCGTATTTACTTTAATCTGAAATCAATTCTGTTTGCCCTTTTCCCTCTTACGCTGCACTTTTATTGTCTGAGAAAACTTTGGAGGCCAGCTTAATGACTATAGCTGCAAAAAGAATATAGGAGCGTGGCCGTCGTGCGATTATTTCTCTCTTGTGAAGCTAATTAAATAAAAGTTAGAAATAAGCAACGGCACAAATCAGAAACACGTTGAACGGTTTCATCTAGAAAACCTTTGTGGCTCGTCCTCTGGAAATTAGAGAGAAAGTTGGAGAGGCCGATAGAAACAGAGAAGATGAAGTGGAAGAGTGTGGACGGGTGGGTGGAGGGTGGCGTGGGGTTCACAGTGTGAGCAGTAA